>PVLC010012402.1:0-44353 GCA_004027655.1 Graphiurus murinus
GGATGGAACTCAGAGGCATTCTACCTCCGAGCTATACCCCCAGCCCTATTTTTTTATTCTTTATTTTGAAACCGAGTCTCACTAAGTTGCGGAGTGCCTCACTAGGTAGCTGAGGCTGGCCGCGAACCCGGATCCTCCGGTCTCAGCCTCCCAAATGCTGGGATTACAAGCGTGAGCCACCACGCCCGGCTCAAAATTAGATTTTGATGGTTTAAAATATGTGGTGGACTTTACAGTTAAAATAAATTATTTTTATTTTTATTATTTTTATTTTTTGGTATGGGGGATTGAACCCAAGGCCATTCTACCTCTAAGCTATACCTCCAGACCTTTTTTTTAAAATTTTGAAACAGGGTCTCACTAAGTTGTTGAGGGTCTCCCTAAATTCCTGAGACTGGCCTCAAACCTGTGATTCTCCTGTCTCAGCCTCCCAATTACTGAGATTACAGGTATGCTCCACCACTCCCGGCTAAAATAAATTTTATAAGGAAAGGCAGCAGGGTGAGACCATTGAAGAAAGTTAAGAAACAAGTAATTTAGGAGGATAAGGGACAAGAGGGAAGTCACAGTTATGACATAGCTAGTATCTATTCATATGAACACCAGGCTCAAGAACACGTGCATCTTTTGTGTAGAGCACTGTGCTGTATCCTCTCATCTACCTTATTTCATGGGAGAAGATCTTGACTTTTTCTATACCTGACAAGTCTTTGCCATCAGGGTTTCCTTTGGAAGGAATTTCTGGAGTGATATGCTGAATAGTCTTCAGGAAAGGATGAAGGCCTGGAATTCCATTAGGGGCTAGTGTAAGAGCTGCCTGAGTGTTAACACAAGAAAGCCCAAAACACAGCATGGGAAGGACAAGATGTTGTGTTTCTTCAGGTTAACTTTCAATATGTGACAACTGACTTGCTGATCATGAGGGGAAAGAAGAGGCAAAACCAAGAAGCAAATAGCAAAAAGGTTGTATTTCCTGAATAATTACCGTACTAATACAAATACAGTACTAAAATACCTAAATTATTTCATATAGTGTTCATAAAAATCAAACTCAAATACCATTGTCCTATTGTACAAAAAGAAAAAAAAACCTCAGTAATAAGCAGGCTAGAAAACTTTTAATTCTTAAAACCCCTGCAAGTGGGAGGTGACATTGCAAATCCAGTTCTGTTTGATTCCATAACCTCTCATTTTCCTATGCTACAGCTCTAAGTCCTCTCAACTGTAGGAGATTTTGCGTGTTAGGGAAGGACAAAAGGATGATACCTCATGACAACAAGAGGAAAATCTGTCCATGGAGAAAGATAGAGTTTGGCTTTGAAATTGTCACAGGAACTCTGACTGGCCTTCAATACCCATTCTCCTCTTCTTCCATAATCAATTACCTTCCATTTTCAAACTGGCACCTGGCTGCCTAGAATAAAGAATATATGCGCTAGTTTCTCTTGCAAACAGGTGGGACTTCTGACAAAATTTTAGCTGGTGGAAAACTAGGTGAAATGTTAACTGCAACATCCAGGAAATGTCCCTTAGGAGCAAAGTTAGGCTCTTCTCCCACCTCCGGCCTGGCAGAGGGAAGGCAGAGCTTCGGCAGGAGTCCTAGATCTTAAGACTGAAAGCCAAAGCCAAAAACAATAGCACAGAAGCATCTGGATCCCTCCCAGCGTGGGTTACAAAGAGAATAAACTTGTTTGTTTAAATTATGCTTACATTAGAATTTCTGCCAAGTGAAGCATAAGAGCCTATCAGATGCAAGTATGCTGATTTTGATTTCTCTTATGTTACTTCAATTGATATTTTTCCTATTGTAAAAATTAAATATCTTCAATGTATGAATGCCTGTACTTTTATTTACTTTTCTTCTTTATTATTATCTTCTTAGATATATGAATTATTATTTTAAACATATGGTTATGATTAATAGTTTTTTCTTCTGTGAAAATATTTTATGTGGCTGAAAATAACATAAAATTAAATAAAATTGTTTGAATCTTGCCTATGTCACATATTAGCTGTATATATGTAATCTCTCTGAAAGTCAGTTTTCTCATCTATAAAAAATGACTATTTCTGCATGAAACGTTCAGCCTACATATGCTAACATCTAGAAAATGCAAGCTAATGGGGAATATCACAGTGGTGATAACTAATTTTCGCATATTAAACATTTTGTGGATTCTGGGTTCAGTGCTGGGCAGTGTGCAGTTTTCTTTTTAGTAATCATATAGTTCCATAAATTAGAAAACTTTTATTCACATTGTACCATCAAGAAAATGAATTGAACAGTATGTCACATAGTGGTAGTATAAAATTTGAAACAGTGTGCATTTGATTTCATAGACTACATTTTTAACCAGTATATGTATATTTATAAAGATGCCTAAAAGACCAAACAATTTTATTGTTACTGCTTTTTTCCACTTGAAACCAAATACTGTAAATTTTATATTTTTGTATGTAGTCACAAATATACGAAAAGAATAAAGAAAATTATGTATCTTTCTCATTCTCAGTTATAGCATTTTCCTGTTTATAGTAAATTCTAAGGGTAGTAAAGCCATGCCAATGAAACAGGCTACCTATAAATTTGTTCAGGGTAAATTACATTATTACTTGCTACTTTTTTAAATAAGACATGGATCTGATCTTTGGTGACAATATATTACCTACCACTGAATAAGCACAAAACAATATTATATAAAACTCAAATGTTTTATTATGTCAAATAATTTTATGCTCATTTCTTCTATTGGTTTGGAGTCATATATTTGACTTCTAAGTAAGTCTCCAGTTTGAGACACTATTAGCAGGTTTCTCGGGTCTTGACCTGAACATCCTCCAGAGTTCTCTCTTGTTCCGTACTGTATTCTAACCTGGCAGAATTATAGGCACCTGACAAATGAGTTGAATAGTCTTTTCAAGTGTAAATGTTACTTCCAAAATCCAAATAGGCCTACCAAATTCTATACATCTTTCTTAAAGGTAACAGGTGCAAGATATAATAACTTGGACTTTACCTTAAAGTGGATATCCTATAAATCAATAGGCACTGAACTCATAACACCTTCTATGATGGGCTGGTCCATGAACCTTTCCATGCTTATCTTCCATGTCCAACTCAAATGATTCTTAAAGGAAAAAACAAATTGTTTCTATGAGTGGGTCATAGGGGGGACTCTAATACTAAGAAGGAAAAATATTACATGAGCAAAGAAGGCAACCTAACTGAAGGTGATAGGAGGGGGGAGAGGGAAACACGCTAATGCACATGATGTACATTCACAAACATACTGAAGTCAGTCACTAAGCTGAACATGAGAAGGAGGGAGGGGGAAGGAATGGGGTGAGAATTGAGGAAGGGATAAATGAGTGCTGTGTGCATGTATGCCTCTTCCAGCTTGTACCTCATTAAGATGTATGATTACAATACACCAATAAAAAAAAATTGAAACACGCCTCCCAAACACTTTACTTCTGACATCAGTTGTGTGGAGTTTTCCTGTACCAAGAAATTCCCCATTTTTTTTTTATATACACTGACTGGGTATCTCACAGTTTATCTCAATTCTGACACTGTCTACCTGGAGATAGCACCAGACCACAGCTAAAAAGGCTCAGTCCCACAAATTGCTGCAACTTCTGATACCAGTCCCAAGTCCAGGATGCCACTTGTTCCCTGGCTATATATTGGAGGTTCCCATGACACCTGTGGATTCCATTATTTTCTAAAAAGGCTCAGAGGTCTAAGGAAACAATTTGTTTACTATGTTACTGATTTATTATGGAGGGTATATTAAAGGATATATATGAACAACCTGGTGAAGAGATGCATAGGACAAGGTCTGGAAGGGTTCTGAGCACAGAATTTTATGTACACCTGGAGTTTTGGGGTGGTCTGCTTTCCTGGAATGTGGATGCATTCATGTTTATCAACCGGGAAGGTCTCCAAACCCATTTGTTTATTATTTTTATGGAGGCTTCATTACATGGGCAAAATAAATCACTGGCCATTGGTGATGAAGTCAGCCTCCCCTGGCAACCCACACCTTCCTATGGTTATTTAGGGGCTTTCCTAAGTTATCTCATTAACATGAAGTCGGGTGTAATTGTAAAGAGTTTGTTATAAATAACAGAAAATGCTCCTCCACCATTATCAATCTTTTCACTTAGGAAATTCCTACAGTTTTAGGAGCTCTGTACCAGGATTATAAATCACAATATCATAGTGTCTAGCTAGGCATTCAGAATACTTGGGCTTACTACTCCTTGGTCCTATTACATAATGTCTTATTTCTCTTCCTTTAGGACCAGAATGACGTTTTGCACAATATGAAGATAGCCAAGCATCCTGTACACTATACTGTAACAGAAACAGAGAGTTAGCAATTTCACATAAATCCAGACTGTGACTGTTCAGTCTGACTTTCGCCCTTTCCATGTTAAGTCAGACTGATTCCTTTTATTTATAGGACCTGGAAAAAATATGCCTTCTAGGTTGATAAATATATGCTAAGAGCCAGATGTGTATTTATGTGTTCAAATAAAAAGAACACATCCACATTATAGCAGCATATGAGACTACTTAGTCTATGGTAGACCGTTGCCATCCACAGAGTTTTTCCAAGAGCCATTCAAGGTAATTAAATGAGACTATCATGAGAACCATCACATATAATATCCTTATATCTTTGAGGATAGCATGGATCCCTGAAGTGCTACCCAGAATGTAGTTTTGCGTCTGAAGTTTCAGGAATGAGGAATTCAGGGGACTTTTTTTTCTTATGTACACTAATAACTCTTACTATACAGGTCAAAAAGAAAATATAAGGGGTTTTCCAGCTGAAAATGTATGCATCTCAATTTGACACTTGAGGATCAAGGCAGTAACTGCAGTGTGGGTCGTTGGACTTGAGCCTAGAATCTTCCTACTGCCCGGTTTGTTAGTTAGTTTTTCATCTAACTAATGCTGAGGAAAACAGCTGGAAGAATGAAAGACTTGTGTTGGCTCATGTTTTAGAGGTTTCAGATGTGATTGGCTCTGGGCCTGGGCTGAGGCAGCACATCATGGCTGAAGGGCGTGGAGGAAAGCAGCTCAGCTCATGGCAGCCAGGAAGCAAAGAGAGTGCTATGGGGAGAGAGGAAGGGGCCAGGAGCAAGGTACAGTGCCCAAGGGGACACCTCCAAAGACCCACTCCTGGGATGGGGTCACACCTCTTGCAGTTTCCACCAACTCTCAATAATACTGTCAAATTATTAAACCACCCAGTAGGTCCAAGTCCTCATATTCCAACCACTTCCCCACAGCCATTTCCGCACATGGCTGCATTGCACACCATGCTTTCAACACATAGCCTTTGGAGGGCATTCCAAATGCAAGCCATGACACCCGGTCTATTGTAACTCACACTTAACCAGGGATCTGCGTTGCCTTTATGTTTCCTACTAACAAATTATGTCTTGAGGCCTTGAAGAGCTGTGAGTATTTTTCTTCCTGTCTCTACAGTTATTCTGGTAAGTGACTTCAGGTCCACTTGGAGAAAGATTTGTAGAGGATTTTATTGTGGTTGTTTTGGTCTTACAGGACTCTCTCTTACATACACACAGACACACACACACACACAGTCACAGCTGAGAAACAGGTTTCCAATCATGCCTGTACACCCAAGAGGAAAGGAATTAAGATCTACCTTTTGAAAGTTGCAGTAACAGAAAAAAAATAATGTGCAAATTTTTTAAATCTTTACAATGCCTGATTGTAGAAAGATTTTGTTGAATGTAAAGAATTTTTGTTTTGGAAAGTAATCCAAAGCACTCTTTACTGTGTATTTTCCCTCTGTCCTATTTTTTTGCTCTTAGAATGATGAGAACAACAAAAACATCTTGAACTCTTGACCCTTATCATCCTTAACTCCTTTTATTGGCAAGATATCACATTTTTTGTATATTTAATATAGACTATTTCCAGCAGAATCGAATCACCAGATCACTTTGTGTAGAAATAACACATTCTCAACATAGAAATTCTGTCAGCTAAGGTTTGGGCTGTTGAAGTTCTTTGTTGTTTTGTTTTATTTACTTTTTGGTCAGTATCTCCAGAGTATATCTAGCATTCAACAAAATCTTGAGGTGGTGGATCCAGCTATCTATACACATTTTTAAATCCACAAAAAATTTGGCTAGAATGAATCATTTTTTTTTTCTTTGCGTTAAGCCATCATTTTCAGAGTTCTGTTTTGAATAGATTTTTCTGAATCACTAATACTCATGAAATATACATTGACATGGTAGCCTGAAAATAATATTAACTTCAGTGTAAGTAATTATTCTTCATATTATATAATTTTAGTCTCTTTCTAGGACTCTATGGTCTTCACACAGTTAGGTCATCAATTCCTGGCATTGGTTACTTGAATTGTATTGACCCTCTTAGAATTGTACTGACCCTCTTAGATTTTTAAGTTTTGGTTCTTTAGGGCTGAGCTTTTTCTTTCTTTGCCTATTTTTTAAATAGTGCAGAGGGTATTTTCTTAGAATTATTTGAAGTTTGAAAATATGCGTCTTTTGATATGTGGAGAATCATTTTATATTTCTTTAAATTTTTTTAAAAATTTTACTTAGTCTTTATGATTCTAGACTGAAACTGTAAAAAAGAAGCAAAATTCTTCAGGCGCTCCTTAAGGCCAAGCAGAATTCATTCACATGACTTAGCACCATTCTCTACTTTTAGCATCCTGAGTTGGTTGATTTATTTGTTTGTTTGTTTGTTTGCTTAATGGTTATTTGTTGTTGATTTATTTGTTTGTTTGTTTGTAAATGTTTAAAAAATAAGATAGCAAAAATAATAAAATAGAATAGAAATAAAAAGACAATATCAAGTCTTCTATAGGAAAAGTACAACCTATACCTCATTTATGCCTTCCCTCGGTCTTATTCCCCAATAGAACCTCTTTTAACTATTTTCTGTTTTATTTCTTATTATAATGCCCTCCACAATTGTATGTACAGTTAGTGTATGTTATAGCTAAGAGTGTGGAATCTGGAACATCACCATTAGGTTCAAATCCTGGCTTCATTGTTTATTATTCTGACCACCTTCAAAGTGACCTTCTGAGGCCCCATTCCTCACCTACAAAATTCAGATGAAAGTGCCAACTTTAAAAGTTGAGGTATATTTAAATATTTTATAATAAGACTTGACATGTAGAATAGGTTCTAGGTGTGTGTGTGCGTGTGTGTGTGTGTGTGTGTGTGTGTGTGTGTGGGTGTGGGTGTATGTTTCCAGGAATGGAACCCAGGGGCATTCTACCTTCAGGCTTCATACCCAGACCTATTTTATTGGAAACAGGGGCTCACTAAGTTGCTGAGAGTCTCACTAAGTTGCTGAGGCTGGCTTCGCACCTGCAATTCTCCTGTCCCAGCCTCCCATGTACCAGGATTACAAGCATGGGCCATCATGCCCTGCCTCTAGCTATTTTTAATACCTTAAGATTTACAAATACTATAGTTATATCCCTAAAGCTGTATTTTTGAATCATTGATTCACTATATTATATGAATCATCAATTTGTAATATTGTCTATCGATGAGATAAAGATTTAATTCACACACACACCAGCTTGTCTGGCTGCTACACTCTAGCCATTTCTGTATGTATTTCAGGGCATGATTTCTGTTTCTATTTTATATTTCTTTAATTTCCAATCCCTTTATCATTTTCCAAAAATGCAATAGAATATTCTGTAAACTGAAAAATATCATCTCAATTATTTTATCAGGTTTATACTTATATTTTTCACTATTATTTTATTGAAGTTTTGGAGGAAAAGAAATGCATATGTCATATTGGATTAGTCAGCCAGGCATGGTGGCCCATGCCTGTGATCCCAGTACTTGGGAGGCTGAGACAGCAGAATAGTAGTCCTGAGGCCAGTGTACAGTAATTTGATAGACATTGTTTCAAAATAGTAAAATTTAAAAATCTAGGGTTGTAGCTCAGAGGTAGAATGCTCCTGGGTTCAATCTCTAGTAAAGCATATGTGCATACACACACAGACAACACAGACACACAGACACATACACACATACACACACATACAATGATTAGTCAGCATCTTGAATTTATAAACAAAAAGTATTTTCTTCCAAAATCAAGAGTGAGATAGAAGGGTACTTTTACATAAAAAGAGAAGACTTTTATGTAAAAAGAGAAGACAGCAAAGTGTGCAAATTACCTTAAATGTTACCTAACATTTCTGATGCTTAACAGACCATCTGAAAAATGAAGTGGTTGAACAAGACAACCTCTGGATTCCTTCCAGCTAGAACATACTGTCTTTATTTTGGTTGTATTTTCCTTAGAAATCTCTGTCTTCCTTTCCATTAAACTATGTGTCCTATTAAAATCAATCTCACACAATGGCCTATGAACTTTTCCTAATCTGACCCATCCTCCTTCATCTTCTACCATTCTCTTTTCTTCTTTACTACATCCCACAACACTAGACCTCTTATCATTTCGCGAATATGCCAAACCATTTACATCACTTAGTTTTAACACTTGTTGTTTTCTTCATTTGAAATGGTTTCTGTAAGATCATGAGATATATTTGGTTTTCATCCATAGAACACTTACTAAGGCAAGATATAGAAACTAGAATTTCTCTTCCCTGAGGCAACTCATAGAAACTCTAACCTAAATGGTCTAAACTACCTTGCTTGATAGTAAATGATAAGACCCCCTTTTCAGAAAGTATCTTGACACATATCTACAAAGAAGGAATGCTGAGAACCCTGACTAGCTTTGACTCCTGGTGGGAAGTAGCAGAAATATGGCTCAGAGTAGGGACTTTCTGGGCATGGTTTCTGTAGATATGGCTTTACAGCCACAAAAGGAAACATGCCACATTTCTGTTCATTCTTTCTATTAATTCAAATTTGATTCTGAGTATCCCTTCCCCAGGCTGCAGATTGATTCTTTTTTCCTGGTGGTCCTCTTCCTTCTTTTCAAGGTTGTGAATAAGTCCTAAGTTTTAATCTGCCTTAAAGCCCCAGGAAGCTACTGCTATCTCCCATGCTAACTTAATATCGCTAAAATGTTCTATGACCAAATCTTCATGGTGCCCTTAGCTTTTGGGACTGTGTGGTTTCTGCACTATGCTTTGGATTAAAAAACCTTTTGTGGAAGTTAGGAGTCCTGATACTTCCCCAGAACTCCTCCAAGCCCTTGAGATCCCACTGCTTTCCCAAGATATTATGAAGAAGCTGGAGGAAAATCTCCCCTTTTGGACTTTGGAAACTTTTCCCTCCACCCTCTATCAAAGTCACTTCATTACCTTCCTCTCTGTGATGTCAAAGGTATGTTCTTCTTTTAAAAATGTATTTTAGTTAACATAATAATTACACGTGTTCATGGGATACTGTGTGATATTTTATACATATATCCAATGTGTAAATGATCACATCAGTGTAGTTAGCATATCTATAACCTCAAACATTTACTACTTGTTTGTGTTGGGAACATCCAAAGTTGTCTTGATTAGATATTTTGAAATATACAATTCATTGTCATGTACCATAGTTATCCTAGTGTGTTATGAAACATTGGAAGTTGTTTGTCCTACCCAACTGCACCACTGTACCTGCCAACCATCTTTTCTCTGTCTTCTTGGAGGGTATTTTCTCTCTAAGGCAGGGCATTGTTCTCCCTCCTTAAAACCATTCTCATCCAGGTTCCTTATTTGGTCCACAGAACAATTCTTTTAAGGATAGTGTGTAAGAAATAGCACTCTAGATGCATCTTAGAGAAGTCACTTCACTGTATGTATGGATAACTGAGGGCATTAGGACTTGATTCTCATGTAAAGCCATGGTTGAGAAAGATGGTAAAGAATCTAGTGGGTCTCTCCTTTAAATCATACTATCTGCACACAGGCCCAGAGAACCATATTGAGGGCAGACCTAGGACTGTGCCTTTGGGTTTTGGATCAGGTTCTACTGTCTTGGCAGCCTGCTCTCAGAAAGCCTAAATTATTTGTTTTCATTGCCCTTCTAAGTGCTTTCAGTGGTATGCAGATTCTTTAAACTGCCCAAGTGACAAAGCCTGAGACTGTGATTATAAACCCATTGTATCTATGCCCATTCTCTCTGATATGCATGTGAGCTAAACATACCTGCTCCTCTGCTTTTATTTTCCATTCCTTCTGTAGTATGTCCACATTTCCTAGTGGGAGCACTAGACTTCTGTCACCTTATAATCTCATTGCCTCCCTTTTGTAGTCTAGAAATATTCACCATGATAATCACCTTTAAAAATACTCCATCCTTTCTCTATTTTTCTTCAGATCATTCACATTGCTTCTACAATGAACACTGGATTTTCAAAAAGACAGTGGGAGCAGTTGGCTTCAAAAAGCTTTTGTTTGTATCCCATAAAAGTGAATATTTATAACAAGGACATTAAAAAGCTTTAGTATATACTTGGAAGAAGGATGAAAGGAGATATGGACATAAATGCAAATTAGTATCTTAGCAAACTCTTGCCACAAAATTTGGAACTATGTATGAATAAGAAAAGGAGAGCATTTCTTATCCTTTGACTAAGTTGGGGCCAGGCCAGGCATGGGTCCAGCTTCTTGGATCTGTGGGGACAGTGCAGAGAAGTCTAAGAGTATACTTTTACTTCACCATGCCTGGTGTCAGAGGGCAAATATCAGAAAATCAGCCATGGTGGTTTACAAGGCTAAGGTATTAGAGTGTGTCTGATTCTAAAGGTTAAATCTAGTGCTCTTAAGAGAATTTGTAATTTAGGAACCAACTCAAACAGATGTCAGAATATTGACAGTAAGGTGTCAGTTGTGTGAATCAAGAATATTCTAGCAATATGAGGAAGTGGTCAAGGTTAGATTATATGTATTTCCTGATTCACCCCAGTAATTCCGATGAAGACAACAATCCCATTTTTCATTTTTATTATAGAAAAAAAGCCCAAGGAGAAGAGTGTCTACTGTGGATTTGTATCATAATTTCATAGGGTGAGAGGAGCAAGTGAGTCGATAGTTGGAATGTAAGCCTCTGTCTGGCACAGGTGCATCATGTGGTAGTCCTTGAAATATAAGCAAGTCCTACAACCAGCCTGAGATAGATGTGTTGATGGAGTAAGTACAACAGATACATTCAGTGCTGATAATATAATTTGAAAATAAAATAGTGGGTATTGTGTTAGTTATCTGTCACAGTGACAAAATGCATGAGATAACCAATAAGAAGGATTTGGCCTGATAGTTTCAGATGGTTTAGTTCATAATCACTTCGTTTCACTGTTTTGTGGCCTGTGACAAGGCAGAACAACAGGGCTGGAGTGCTTGGTGGTGGCTGGAGAGCAAACTAAGAGGAAAAGACCAACATCCTATTATTGCTTTCCAAGGTACCACACCATGACCTAACTTCCTTCTACCAGGCCTCCTCCTAAAAGTTCCACCACTTTCCCATAGTGCTGTAGGTGGGGACCAAACATTCAGCACATGGGCCTTTGGGAGACATTCAAGATCCAAACTAGAGCAGGTATCAGTCACCTAAGTGTTAGTGGAATTTCAAATCCCTAAATTGCACACACCAAAGAGTAAGGATCACTAATAGATGTGTCACCACAGAGGAGGGGTTGATTCCTCAACTCAGGACTGGCAGGGCCCTTGGCTTATGTGAAAAATGAAAAAAAAGGAATTTCAGCAGGTTACAGTTAGAGACATAGTCAGAAATTTATTTAGGAAAGTAAGAAATAAAAATCCAAAGGAGAATGCAGACCACCTCAAGAGTGAAAGAGGCTCTTTGGGAGTGCAAGGTTTCTCCTTCACAGGGGCCTTTCGTGAGGGGTGGGCAGGAGGAGGTATTTGAGGATGGCCTCAGGCCCATGGTCACAAGGTGATGTAGGGTGTTCCCTCAACTTCCAGGCCCTGACCTTCCCTGTCTTATCAGTAGGTATCCATTTGTGTGCACAGCTGAAGTACAGCCACCAGCACTCAAGTCCAAGGAGATTACCCTTTTGTGTGACCTCTGTTGTTTGATCAACAGACACCTCTCTAAGGAGAGTCAACAGAAAGTTTGGGGTGTAACAGACCTTGTGAAAGGCTCCCATATTAAAGTTGCATTTTCCTTGTTCTCTCTTATGGTTCCTTTCTACCTGTTGACTTTACTTCTCTTCTACCTCAGGTATCAGTTTCTAGCTTGCTCTTCTGTGTGTGTCTAACACTGCACTCCATTTCTAACTGACATAAGAAATAGTCGTGAGTGCTTTGAATAGTACTCATTGGACCAAGACCAATATTCTAAATGAGGTGGTCTTTGTAAGCAACTTCATGTCTGATACAAACATATAATTAATATTCTTACTTGGGCACAAGAATGTATTGGAGACTATACACCCAGCAGCTACTCAAAGTCTCAGTTAGGAGAAAACAAGTTCAAAGACTTATTTTTAAAAAATTAGTTCAGTAAGTGATTTTTGTGGAAAAGAATCTAAACCCTATAATAATTTATGAAGATAAAATTATGGACCAAATTACTTAAAGCCAGGGTACCATGGTACTAGCAACATCAACAGAGTGGCCTAATACAGAGCCAGCATGACTGCTGCCTGGAGGCAGAAGCCAGCCCAGTACAGTGTCTTGCAAGGAGCTGCAAGCCCTGATGAGAAAAGTAGTTCTACCTACAAATGCGAAGGAAAAATACTGTCTAAGAACCAAGGGGATGAATCTAGTCACAGGTTGTTATTTCAAGAAGGATGGATAGACTCACTTGGAGCCTAATGGTGTTGATATGCCAATTTAAAAATAGGTTTGTCATACATCAAAACATATCTAGATTACAAACCAAAACTACCTTGAGATTTCACCTAACCCCAATTAGAATGGCAATCATCAAAAACACAAACAACAACAAATGCTGGTGAGGGTGTGGAGAAGTGGGAACCCTAATACATTGCTGGTGGGATTGCAGATTAGTGCAAACACTTTGGAAAATAGTATGGAGGATTTTCAGACTAATGGGAATGAACCTACCATAGGATCAAGCAATACCACTTCTGGAAGAATGGAAAACAAACTATCAGACTGATGCATGTGTACCTATGTTTATAGCTGTACAATTCACAATTACCAAACTATAGAACCAGTCAAGATGTCCATCAACAGATGAATGGATTAAAAAACTATGGAATATGTACACAATGGAATTTTACTCAGCCATAAGAAGAACAAAATCATGTCATTTGTAGGGAAATGGATGGAACTGGAAAACATTATGCTAAGTGAGATTAGTCGGTCACAAAAACTAAAAAATCATATGCTCTCCCTAATATGTGGAAGTATGTTTTTGGCCCCTTTGTCAAAAATCAATTGGCTGTAAATATGCAGATTAATTTCTGAGTCTTCAAGAACCTCAACAGAGAACCAATAGAATGGGAAAAAATATTTTGCCAACTTCTCCTCCAATAGAGGACTAATAACTAGAATATACAGAGAACTCAAGACTCTCACCACTAAGAAAACAAATAACCCAATAAAAAAATGGGCACATGAACTAAATAAACACGTCACAAAAAAAGAAATACAAATGGCCAATAAATGTATGAGGAAATGTTCAATATCATTAGCAACCAAATAGATGCAAATGAAAACTACCCTGAAATTTCACCTAACTCCAATTAGAATGGCATTCATTAAACACACAACAACAAATGCTGGTGAGGGTGTAGAGAAGTGGAAACCCTAATACATTGTTGGTGGGATTGCAGATTAGTGCAACGACTTTGGAAAACAGTATGGAGGATCCTCAGATGAATGGGAATGAATCAACCATATGATCCAGCAATACCACTTCTGGGTATCTACCCAAAAGAATGGAAAACAAATTATCAGACCAATGCATGTGTATCTATGTTTATAGCTGCACAATTCACAATTGCCAAACTATGGAACCAGCCAAGATGTCCATCAACAGATGAATGGATTATAAAACTATGGGATATGTACACAATGGAATTTTACTCAGCCATAAAGAAGAACAAAAATCATGTCATTTTCAGAAAAATGGATGGAACTGGAAAACATTGTACTAAGTGAGATTAGTCACAAAAAGTAAAAAGTCACATGCTCTCCTTAATATGTGGAGCTAGGGAGAGTGTAGGTCATAGGAGGGACTCTAGACAAAGAAAGAGAAACATTTTTGAGCAAATAAGGTGGCCTAACTGAAGGTGATCAGGGGTGGGGAGAGCAAAACACCCTAATGCACATGATGTACATTCACAAACATATCAAAGTCAATCACTAAGCTGAACATGAGAAGGGAGGGAGGGAATTGGATGGGAATTGGGTAAGGGTTAAATGAGTGCTGTGCACATGTATGCCTTTACCAGCTTGTACCACATTAAGATTTATGACTTAAAATGTACTAATAAAAAATGTTTGAAATTGTAATAAGCATGTTTTTCATGTACTTATGATTTTAATATTGTATTTAGTTTTTATAGACTGGCTATTTTCTAGGGAGTAACTTACAAGTTTTAACAATTTAATTTGGAAAACTTAAAACATCATCTAGCACAGTTTATTGCATATAATGACCACCAATGAATATTTATTACATAAAGAGAATAGAGGTAATAGCATTAATATTGAGGAGCAGAATTCATATATGCTTGCTGGTTCTTTTTTGTTTTGTTTTTTGTGGTACTGGGCATTGAACCTAGTGGCATTCTACTTTTGAGCCACACACATCCCAAGCCTTATTTTATTTTTTATTTTGAAAATAGGGTCTTGCTAAGTTGTTGAGGCTGGCCTTGAACATGCAATCCTTCTGTATCAGTCACCCAGGTACTGGGATTATAGGTATGCACCACCATGCCTGGCTTAGAATAAAATTTAAACCACACAAATACATTTTACATCAAGAATATGTAATTTTTACTGTAGTAATGAGCCAGGCACTTTGGTGCAGGCCTGTAATTTCAACTACTTGAGCTACTTGGGAGACTGAGGCAGGAGGAACAAAAGTTTGAGACCAGGCTGGGCAGCTTAGGAGACCCTGTCTCAAAATAAAATAAAACAAAAAAAGGGACCAGAGATGTAGTTCAGTCTTAGAGAACTTGTGGGGGCATTCAGGAGGCCTTGGATTAATCTCCAGTACCAAAACAAAACCAATACAATATGTTAAAGAAAACTATAAGGCAAATGCATATTTTTATTTAAAGTAGCTAGTTGTCCTCTCCCCCTGCCCTGCTGCCATTTCTTCCATACAGATCTTAAAAGATGTTTACTACATTTGACTCAGGGCTGAGTCACACTTTGAATATTAGAAACCTGAGAAACTTGACTGAAGAGGGTAGAATGGCTGGTGCCTTCTGCCTGCCCATCTGCTTCTCTGAGCTGGAACCCGGCTCTGGCAGCTTTCCTGTCTGTCTCCCTCCACTCTCTACACAGTCCCCTCTGACCACTTCTCTTTGCCATCAATACCTGACTTTAGCCCTTTTATCTTGTTTTGAATTAAGCAGCAATCCAATATGAATTGAACAATTTAAAATAGGCTTCAGCAATGAAATTAAACAGAGGCCTTTCTCCAATTAAAAACAAGTCTTAAATTACTAAGATTCTTATGAGCCATGAGGGGGGTTGAGAGGCGATTTTAAAAAAAGGGGGTTGAGAGGCGATCAACCCCCCTTTTTTTGAAATAGATGTTCACTGCTTATTTATATTTATAAAGAGCAAAATTGAATCATGGCTCATAAGAATATTTGTAATATAAGACTTATTTTTAATTGGACTGGTTGGGGGGGTCGGAGGGGGGCACTGGAATGCCCATGATGTACTTTCACAAATATATCAAAGTCAATCACTAAACTGAACTTGAGAAGGAGGGAGGGCGAGTGAGTGGGGTGGGAATTGGGAAAGGGGTTAAATGAGAAATGTGTGCATTGCACCTAACAAAGATGTATGATTACAATGCAGCAATTAATAAAAATAAATAAATAAATAAATAAATAAATAAATAAATAAATGGGGGGGATGAAAATGGCCAAGAACTTTAGGTAATAGGAGAGGAGAAATCTAAAATAGATTTCTCAAGAATGGATGGCCAGGGACTGTTGCCAGACTGTTGGTTATATCAGATTTTTGCCTAAGAGGCTCTCTGGGTATGTTAGTTTTGTGAAGGTTTCACTCTGGGTGTTCATGGTTCATGGTTGTTCTGAGTTCCTGTTGGGGCCTGGCTTTGTGGTAGGCATGGGGCCATGCCACAATAATAGCAAGACTAGAAGATTGGTTGGGAAAATATTTTATTCCCATTTAACAGATAGAAAAATTGAGACCCAGAGAGCCTTCTCAAGTGACTTTCCTGAAGTTCCTGGAGTTACACTTGACAGACTGCATCAGGAAGGAAAACTTGTCATTATGCAAAGCAAAATAAGCCAGACACAGGAGACAGATACCACAAGATATCTCTTTTTTGTGGAATCCAAAAATGTTGAACTCAAAGAGTGAACAACAGTAACTAAGGGCTGGGGGGAAAAGGGTCCTAGGGGAGATGATGGTTAAATAGTACAAAGTTTCAGTTAAGCAGGAGAAGTAAGTTTAAGAGATCTATTGTATAGCGTGGTGATTATAGTTAATAATAATGTATGCAGATTTGGAAGTTGCTGAAAGATATTTTAAATATTCTCATGCCAAAACAATTGCTATGTGAAGTAATTGATACATCTTCATAGTGGCATTTAATGTAGATCAAGTATTGTATGACATCAAAAAATAAAAAAATATTATATATATATATATATATATATATAGTGTGTGTGTGTGTGTGTGTGTGTGTGTGTGTGTGTGTGTGTGTGTGTGTGTTACTGGGGATTGAACTCAGAGGCGTTCTACCTCCGAGCTATACCCCCAGCCCTATTCTTTATTCATTATTTTGAAATATGGTCTCACTAAGTTGCGGAGTGCCTCACTAGGTAGCTGAGGCTGGCCTCGAACCCGGATCCTCCTGTCTCAGCCTCCCAAATGCTGGGATTACAAGCGTGAACCACCACGTCCGGCTGTTATTAATATTTTTAAAGAATGACTGAAATGCAAACTTACCAAATCCATCATGACAATCTAGTTCTCCTCATGAAGACTTTGCTTCTAATGGATTCATACATTTTATTTTTTTCTGGGGGAACATTTTTTATAATGTTCTTTCTACTACATTTTGTCCACTATCCCTGGATATTATGAGAGAGAAAGTTAAAAAAAAAAAAAAAAAAAAAAGGAAGGAAGGGAAAGAAAGAAAGAGAAAGGAAGACAAAGAAAGAAAAAGAGAATTTAAAATCCATATAACCATAACTTAACCTTTAAGGTCCAGGATTCTGATACCTTTTGTTCCTAAATGAGAAAATATAATCCTTGGAATTAAATGAGTTAGCTGAGGCAATTAAGTATTGATAAGTTATCTAAGTGACAGTGTTTGGAAGCTCTAGTTTCATGGGTGATCCATTAGACATTCATTTTCCATTAAGAACTGAAGTCGGAAGGATAAAAACAACCCTAACTGGCTATAATAATGAAGCTGAATTTTAACATTTGGTGTCACTTCATCTAGCAGAAAGAATAAAGAATAATGACCAGCTTATAAACAAAATGACTTCTGCATACATGGATTATCTGCACCATAGTGTCCAATAAAGTTTAAATGAAAAGATTACTGTCTTTGTTTTCTGATTGCTAAGTAACTGTAAACTGTAGGAGTAGGGATAGTACAAGAGTTGGTATAAACTGCACATTGAGGGAATGTTAATTCTAAATTATGTTTTGGAGATATAAGTTCAGTGTAGTACAAAGACGGGATTCTGTGATAGAGTTTGAATCATATAAGCTATGAAGCCTCCACCAAAGTGTTTACACTTTCTCATCTGACATATGTCTAACTTGAATTTCCTCTATTAATTTTCATTCACTGTGAATTAATTTATAAGTATGTGTCAGCTAATCTGATTTTCATAGTTAGAAATCATCAGAAGAGATTTTTTTTTAATTTTTTTTTTTTTTTTTTGCGGTACTGGGGATTGAACTCAGGGGCATTCTACCTCCGAGCTACACCCCCAGCCCTACTTTTTATTCTTTATTTTGAAACCGAGTCTCACTAAGTTGCGGAGTGCCTCACCAGGTAGCTGAGGCTGGCTGCGAACCCAGATCCTCTGGTCTCAGCCTCCCAAATGCTGGGATTACAAGTGTGTGCTACCATACCCGGCTCGGAAGAGATTTTTTTTTAAGTTAGCCTTCCTCTAGAAAAATCTGAACCCAAGAAGGCATGAAGAATGGCTTAAGCAGGGGTATGGTGGTGCACATCTGGTAACCCCAGTGCTTGGGAGGATATTACAGGAGGATCCCAGAAAAGTAGTGAGACTCTCAGCAACATAGTGAGACCCTGTTTCAAAACGAAAAATAAAAAGTGCTAGAGGTATAGCTCTGAGGTAGAATTCTCCAGGCGTTCAATCCCCAGAACCAAAAAAAGAAAAAAAAAAAAAAAAAAAAAAAAAAGGAATGGCTTGACATTGGAGAAAATTCTGAGATTGAAAGAAAAAAAATTAACTTTAGCTTGATTTTAAAGTCATTTCAAATGGGTTAGAAGCTATTTTGAACCAACATAAACATAGCCTCTATGATTCTTTATCCATATAAGGTCCAACAAGGTAAACAAAGACAACTGGGGTTGTGAAATACGAAATTTCTAAAGGCAGAAATTCTGATTCTGTTCATGATTTTGATAGTATAGAAGGTCAAGATTTTCAATTAAGCTATTGATTGATAATTACTTATTCCATTAAAATACTGATGAATTGATGAATATATGTATTAAAAATATTTCAGTATTTACTATGTTTACATCATAAAGACTATATACTTTGTTTTATGGTAATGAGACCTCCATCTGACCTTGAGGCAATAGAATTAAGTATTCATTTGAACTACCAAAAAAAAAAAAAAATAGAGGTAGCAGTTTTAGACTCAGCAAATCTTTTAAATTACTTCTTTGATCCCATAGATATCTTACACTATCACTAGTATGTGATAGCTACACAAATCCAATCAAAGCTGGGTGTGGTCATACATGCTTGTAATCCCAGTACTTGAGGGAGGCTGAGACAGGAGGATGACAGGTTTGAGGCCAGCCTTAGCAACTTAGTGAGGCCCTCCACAACCTACTGAGACCCTGTTTCAAAATGAAAAGAATAAAATAGGGCTGGGGGTGTAACTCAGAGGTAGAATGACCCTGAGTTTCATCTCCAGTACCACAAAAAAAAAAAAAAAAAAAAATTCAATCAGTCCCTTATTGTTTGTGACTGTTTTTTCCTTGTGTCTCCTGACCTTGGTCTTTGCAATTCTAATCTAAGCTGATTTAGTTTCCAACTTTCAATATTCAAACACCTGTTCACTTTTTCTGGTTACTCCATATTTATCTTTTTACTCATTAAGGTCTTTAGTAATACCCACCTAAGTGAGTTGCTGTCCAAATGAAAAAATGCTAATTAAAGATCAAAGCTGAGGAATGGTCAACTGGAGTTGTGATATCTCCGTTTCTGGAAAAAAAAAGTGCCCATAACACAAGGTCAAAGACAAAGAAAACCAGAACAAATATAACCTGCAGATAACTGTCATTGTGAACAAAATGCTTGTGACGTTGACTTTTATCTTCACAAGAAGAGACTTGTTTATAGAAAGACTGAGCAAGCCTAACTGTGCATATTCTGCCCATTAAATAAAATGCCTATTTTTTTTTTTGCTTTATGAATTTTACATGCATTTTAATTTTCATTTGAATGAAAATCAGTCTCCTATGGTTTCTAAGTTTCCTGAAAGGAACAATGCCAGGTAAACCTTGATTAAGAGATAGGCCTTCAGATTTTAAATGCTCAATCCACCCATTTCATAGTTTGGACATTGTTAGCTTAAATTTCAAATCTCACAGATCTGTGTTTCTTTTTTAGCACATCACTTATGCAGGGACCAGATGTTTCCTTTAGACTAGGTTAGGGATACTTATTTGCTTCCTTTTTTTTTTTTCTGTCTTATAATACATATTTACCAATATCTTTTCTGAGGGTCATTATAGTGTAAAAACCTTGAGCTAGAAACCTGAGACTTCCTTGTTTCAGGGACAAGGAAAAAAGCTCTAAGTAAAAAGTACAGGAAAGAAAAAAACAAATAAATACAGTCTATGCTTCTACCAGATGAGGCTAAGAAAAAAATAGCACTCTGAATCTAATTGTGATCTTAGTGTAGAAGGAAAAAAAAGTATCTTATAGGGAAACATTCCAATTTACTTTGTATGCACAGTATATTTTAATGTTTAAATAAACTTTTAGTAAATGTCCTTAGAATGTGTCTGAGTATTTCTATGGCTTAATGTTCTTGTATAATTAAAATTTTCATTTAAGTCAGACATAGTGGTGCATATTTGTAATCTCAGTTTTTGAGAGGCTGAGACAGGAGGATTGCAGGTTTGCTGCCAGCCTCAGATTTTTAGTGAGGTCCTCCATAACTTAGACTCTGTTTCCAAGTAAAGAATTAAAAATAGGGCTGGGGGGGGGGTGTAGATGGAGGTAGAATGCTTCTGGGTTCAATCCCCAGTACAGCAAAAAAGAAAAACAAATTCATTTATATGTAATTAAAGGGGAAAATGTAAATACTGATAATCCTATTAACTGTGCTTCTTTTGATGTAAGTTTGGCTCTATACAATTATATAGAAAATATGTAGCAAAGACATTCAAGCACTGTAAGATAACCAGGTCTTACAAATTTATCATCTTTTAGCTGCATTTACAAATGATGAGATTGACATTTGGAGAGAAAAGTGGTCTATGACCACACACCTTATAATTAGGAATCAGCACTTCCCTCAGATCCCTTGATTAAGAATTGTTTTATTTTCAAGCATTCTCATTACAGGAGAAAGCATTTTTTTACAATAAAATTAAAGTAGCACTTAAAAATGGCTTTCAGCTTTTCAAAAGTCTACAGATTTACATGAATCTCAACCAGCACATCGTTTAATTTTTAAGCATACTGAACTATTGTTTTTGTTTTTTGTGGTACTTGGGATTGAACTCAGGGCATTCTACCTCCAAGATATACCCCCAGCCCTATTTTTTATTCTTTATTTTGAAACAGGGTCTCACTAAGTTGTGGAGTACCTCACTAAGTAGCTGAGGCTGGCCGAGAACCCAGATCCTCCTGTCTCAGCCTCCCAAATGCTGGGATTACAAACATGCACCACCACGCCCGGCTCACATACTGAACTATTGTTAAGAGTTCTATATTTTATCTAAAACCCTTTGCAAGTGGTTATATAATTTTGTTTGCCCAAAAATTTACATTATTTTTCAAGATCTCATTAAGTTTAGGAATGGTATATTTCCAAAGAACAAAAATGTCAGGATAGCTCTCTCATTATTTTACTTTTTTTTTTTTTTTAGGGATGAAAACCAACATTTTAAAGTCTTTTTCTAATTATGAGTTTATCTAGTGCAAAATACATACATAAATTCTTTAAATATTTATATACAATCAAATGTCTCTTTTAAAATGCATTTTTAGAGCCGGGCGTGGTGGCGCACGCTTGTAATCCCAGCATTTGGGAGGCTGAGACCGGAGGATCCGGGTTCGCGGCCAGCCTCAGCTACCTAGTGAGGCACTCCACAACTTAGTGAGACTCGGTTTCAAAATAAAGAATAAAAAATAGGGCTGGGGGTATAGCTTGGAGGTAGAATGCCTCTGAGTTCAATCCCCAGTACCACAAAAAATAAATAAATAAATAAATAAATAAATAAAATGCATTTTTAGTAGGTGATAAATGAGTTCAAGAAGTCTAAATAGACATTCTTTTTCAATTCCAAACTGGTAAATGCAGGCTGATTATATTGGGCACCATCTAAGTTACCAGTAATAGAAGATTGATTTTTTCCAAGTCCTGAGATTTCACTGAAAATTTCTTGTTCAAGCTGGGCATTGTGGTGCACAGTTGTAATCCCAGTACTTGGGAGGCTGAGACAGGAGAATCGCAGGTTTGCAGCTAGTCTCAGGTAGGTAACGAGGGTCTCTGCAATTTAGTGAGAACCAGTTTTAAAAAATAAAGATTAAAAAATAGAGCTTGGGGTGCAGCTCATAGGTAGATTACTAATTGCTGATGGAATGACATGAAGCAAAGCTCTTAGGATAAAGCTGAGATCCCTAGTGCAGGCTGAGACCTTGATTCACCAAGTCCAAGAGGGAGGCTAGAGATTAAAATCAGAGAAGTATCTAGAGCTAGGCAAGTTAGGAATGAGAGGAACACAGATGAGAAATAAGCAAGCACATTTGCTTTTCACTGCCTCAGCTGAGCAGTAGAGTTCTGAAATCAGTGGATGCAGACAGAAGTCTCCATGCTCTTACTGGAAACCTCTGTCAGTAAGTAAGTAAATGATTTGAAAAAAGTTGCCTTTCCTTCCTGCTGGATTTTTCTTCATCAGGAATAACCTGTGCTCCCAATGTTGGCTTCCCATCCCCATCTCCACTCTGCATGAGCACATGCATCTGTTCACACACCTGTGCTTACACGCTTACACACACACACACACACACACACACACGCACACACTAAAGGCTATTTGAACTAAAGATAAAAGGAAAGAACTTATACACGTTCATATTTAATATTTTCTGTGTATCTGCCTGCTGGCAGGTTAATTGCACTTATGCCCAGGCACAATTCCTAAGATTTAAATTTCCAGATTTCTTGTTCACTTGCTCTCATGCAAGTGTACTGTCATACCTTTTAGCAGTTGTAGTATTTGGAGGAACATTGAAGAAAAAAAGTCCTCAAGTTTCAAAATCATGATGTGTTTCAGAACAAAAGATTACCCAAGCATAGGTTGCAGGGACTCAGATTTTAAACCACACTACTGACTCACATCAAATGTACTGCTGAATTAATACATTAACAAAACAGTCCTGGGATGAACACATTAACAAACAAGTGAGACCAGTAAAAAAGAGTTTTTCCGTAATTACTTGGCTAGGGTGTATCCATTCTGGTTTTAGACCTTTGGTCTTTGTTCAAATAGTGACCCAGTTAGTTTTCAACATCTTGGCCATTTTATTTTATCTGGATCTCATTTGCATTTCCCTGATTGCTAGTTATGTTCAACATTCTTTCATATATTTGTTGGCCATTTGTATATAGTTCAATTGCTCATTTATTCATTTGGATGATTTGTTGTTATTGTTGCTGCTGTTGATGTTTTCTTAGCTCTTTATGTATTCTGAATATTAGTCCTCATCTTAGTAGTAGCTGTCAAAGATTTTCTCCCTTCTAGAGGTTCTCTTCATGTTCTTGTCTTCTTTGCTGTGCAGAAGCCTTTTAATTTGGTGTCATCTCATTTATTGATTCTTGGTTTTATTTCCTGAGCTTTAGGGAAATTCCCCTCATCTTAAGGAGCTTGCATTTTTATAATAAAAATAAAGGATAAACTTTAAAAATACAAATTAATATTTATGTAATAAGTAGCATAATAAAAAATTAAAGCGGGGCTAGGAGAGTATGACTATAGATCATTATGATAAATAGTGGCTCCTGGGGGGATAACATTTTAGCAAGGATGATAGGATGCAAATATCTAGAGAAGAGAGTTCTAAGTAGTGGAAATAGCCACAGAAGTAGAGGCCCAGAGGTAGAATGTACTTTGCAATATTCCAGGAAGCCAGTGTGGTTTGGCTGAATGCATGAAGTAGAACATAACAGGAGATCAATGACAGAGACATGATCAGAGACGGAATCATGTGGCACCTTAAGATTCTGAATCTTTGAAGATGATCTCTACTACAGAACCTTTGATTAGAATGTTTTGAAAACACTGCCCATTTGAATATATGTCTTCTAAAAAGATCTACTTAATTGAGTTATCAAAAAGTTCAGTGCATGAAGAAAGTTGATGCCTCCTGAAGGACAACTAAGTGTTCTTTTATCTGAAGAGAGTTTTGAAACACAATGCATTTCCCTTGTGGTCCTGCTTTCTGGGAGGTAAAAGCTTGAACTCTAGTGAGCTAATATTCCTTAGCTGAGGCATTGGGATAAATCCATCTCCCCTCCTTCTCAATTACTGTCTTTGTCATTTGGCTCACACCTCTATTAATATTATGTTGCTTACAATTGTTCTAAATACTTTTTGGAAATAGTTATAAAAAACAAACCCTAAACCACCACATTTGTCAATCTAGGATCCTTCTTTTTAAAACTATGACTCATCTGAAATCCATTTATTAAATAATCTTAACATAGTATCTAGGTTCTGTAGGTTAAATTAAATGACTAAAGGCTCAATTTTAAGAATGAGGTTAAATATGTATGCTGAATATCATAATATCAGGTTTAAGTCATTAGACAAAATAAGACCTCATCTATAGGAAGATAATACAGCAAGAGCTTTTGCCAGGTAAAGGGAAATTGAAGAAGACATCACAGAGAGGACCTGCTTTCATTGAATCTTGAAGTTAGACTACTGTGTGCTGCTGAATATGGTAATGCTTACTATGTATAGCACAAAATTAAAAGATGGTATTTGTATTATGGATATGGTAGCATAATGTATAATATATTATGCATGATATATTACATATATTGGGTGAATATTTATATGTATGAAATAGTGATTTTCTTGCAGAGGGCAGTGAAGTCTCCTGAAAAAGTGGCTTCTTTCACATATACCATGTTACCTTGTGGGCTTATGGTAGCACTAATAGTAACTTTTACAAATGGTTACCCACTGAATACCCACTAATTCAGATTCAGTTTATCTGGGATGGAGATTGTATGTGTTTTTTGTTTGTTTTTGTTTTTGTTTTTAAAGCTCCAACTCAACCAGGTGTGGTAGCATATGCCTGTAATCCTAGTAATTGGGAGGTTGAAACAGGAGGATCATAGTTCCTGACCAGCCTCAGCAACTTAGAGAAGTCCTCAGCAACTGAGGGAAACCCTATTTCAAAATAAAACAAAACAATAAAAAGGAAAATGGGCTGATACTACACACAAACACACACACACACACACACACACACACGCTTCAGGTGTACACACCTTGTTAGCAATCATTGAATTTGGAGAGCAACATTTAGGTAGAGAATTGAAAATCCTTCATAGAGGAAGTGTTTGAAGCAGTGAGAACAGCTGCAAGAATTATTTCATTGAAGGGCACACTTCATATAGGATTATAAACGAAAGGCGAGGGTCTAAATACTGCCCTAGGAAGTTTAAAGTTTACTAACCAGACCATGTGGATCATTAATATTTTATTTAAAATACATAAATCATCAAACCTAATTTATGTTTTAGGAATATTAATCTGTTAGTTAAGAGGGGAGAAAATCTACATGTAGGGAGATCAATTAGACAGCCATAGCAATGGCAATGGTCAAAGTGGGTTGTGATTAAACCTGCCCTAGATGGGGTAGTGAAAATGAAGCACAGGAGACACATAGAAAATACACAGTGAAGTTAGAGTTGTGAAGAACTGGAAGATGAATGGGTGGGTGCATGGGGGATAGTTTGAATCTGGTGACAGAAGTGTGGTGATGTAGTTTACAGAGATTGACAATGTACACCCAGAGGTAGGGATGATGAGACATGTGTTTAGGCACTTGGTAGAGATGCCCACAGAAGGTTGTACTTGTTCTACAGAAGGTTGTAGTTGTACTACAGTGAGTCAATCACACCAGAGTGTTTAAAAGCTCCAGACCAATACCTGTGAACATCAGGGCCCAAGTCTGGCAACTATAGCACTGAGACAGTGAAGTCAGTTACTTAACTTTGCTAAACTTCTGTTTGAATTTGAAAAAAAAAGAAAAAAGGTTAAATATCACTTTTATCTTAGGAGTTAAAATATCAAATGAGATAATAGGCACTGTACAAGGACCTAAATAATTCTCAAAAGGTAGATTAATTTTACCATCAGGAGAGAATTTATGGGTCATAGATTTTAGAATTAACTATGCAGAGGTACAAACATAAACCCAGAGAGAGACTACATTATCAAGGATTAGAAGCTATAGAAAGAAAAAAAAAGAAAATATAAGCCTGAACATTGATAGATACTTATGTTTAGCACATAGGTAGAACAAAGTGCACAGGAAAAGGATAGCCAAGAGAGTAGGTATCAGATCTTTACATGAAAACAATATGTAAAAATTGAGGAACCTAGCCCAGGATGGTGGTGCATGCCTGTAAACTCAGTACTAGGGAGGTTGAGACAAGAAGATCACAGGTTTGAGGTCAGTCTTAGCCACTTAAAAAGGCCCTCAGAAACTTAGTGAGACCCTGTTTCAAAATAATAAAATAAAGTAAGGCTGTGGTGCCCCTAGTTTCAAACCCCAATAACACACACACACACACACACACACACACACACACACACACACACACACACACACACAGTGAAGGGACTATACATGAAATATATTAAGGACTGGAGGTCTCAATTCTGGAGCTTTTCTAGAAGTTTCATCAACCTTAGTATTGTCCTACTATATTTTCCTATGCTTCTCTTGAAGAGGATGAAGCTACATTTTACTAATACTGCTTTGTATAGTTGCTCACAAAGAAAGTGCATAAGAATTGATCATTGCCAATAATTACTTGATAACATCAAAACAGAGTTTTATAAACAAAAACTGCTA
This sequence comes from Graphiurus murinus, assembly GCA_004027655.1. Lineage (NCBI taxonomy): Eukaryota > Metazoa > Chordata > Mammalia > Rodentia > Gliridae > Graphiurus > Graphiurus murinus. Next base: position 26,726 of record PVLC010012402.1, read on the forward strand.
CAGCATGAAAGCAATCATTATAAAAATCCCAGGCTCTGTGCCTGATTTAAAAACCAGTGGGACATCTGCTTGGCTGCTAACATAATTGGCTATCAGCCTGTTGTTTTGTTGTGCTGGAAAAGGGACTTTATGTCCTGTGGATATTATTTGCTCTTGGTCCAGGGGGACATAAGTTTCCATTATCTTACAAGCACTATACACATAGTCAGATGTGTATAAAACTCTTAAAATTTATCTAAATCATGTTTAATATTTTCCCTTCAATATTGAGTTTCTTTTAGTTTCCTGTGGTCCTTGCTCTGGAGAATTAAGTGTCTCCTTAGTCTCAATGTCTAATGTGTCCTTTGATATGTTGTGACCCTCCATATCACAGACTTGTGAAAGTTTCCTATGATAACCAAACTACACAGATATATAGTCATCCCTGAGCATCCTTTGGAAATTGGCTCTAGGAATCCCTGAGAATACCAAGACCTGGAAATGTTCAAGAACCTTTGTTAAAAGGCATAATATTTTCATAGAGCTCACATAATCCTCTTATACACTCTACACCATCCCTCTATTATTTATAATATGTAATATAATGCATATGCTATGTGAATATTTGTTGTATTAGGGGAAAAAAACAAGGAAAAAGTTAAGCATGTTCAGTACATATGCAGTTTATTTTTCCCCACATATATTCTATCTGTGGTTGGTTGAATCCCCAGAGGCAGAACCTGAGGATGAAGTACCCAGAGTAACTGAGGGCCAATGCTGTATCACAGTTCACACGTGTTCAGAGTAGATTCAGTTCCTTTCACTCACTTATCCATTTATCCACTCACTCATTCATATATGTACCTGCTACTTGCTGATATGTTCTCATATGTTATCCGAAGAATGAGTGTTCATGTTAGAGTATAGAATGATTTCTCTAAGAGTTTGCACTTAAAGCAAACTCACTCCCTTCTCACACACCACCACCATGACCTAAACTTCTTGATTTTATCATCTCTGTATTTCTTCAATCCATGCTTTTTCTCTATTTTTCCTGAATACATTTTAGCCCAAGTTACCATTACCTTAGTAACAATTGTCCTCCTGATTTCTTCATATTCATTCTTCTCATTCTTTCAGCCATCTTTACTATCAGAGACTTTATTTTACCCACATAATATAGGTCTGGTCATGTGTCTCTCCTGATTAAAATATTTTAAAGGCTTCTCATTTTTCTAGGATAAGTCCCTACAAACTTCTATGTCATCTGGCCCACCCCCTAACCCTCCTGTATCATCTCTTATTATTCTTTCCTATCCCCTGTTATCCAGCCATATTGGCCCTCTCCTTTCTGATTTCAGTTACGTAGTTCCACGATGTCCTTTCTGTCCATAGCAGGCTCATTGCAGGCTCAGTTGTTGGTGTCTTGTCTTTAAGTGCTTTTCTAATTCTTTGCCAATTAAAACCCACTTATTTTTAGATATTAACTCATTTAACTCCTATACACACACACCCACACACACATTCATATATATCTATACATATCTACTTGCATACAATATATATCTATATACATATGTTTATGCACACACATGTGCACATATATACAATGTACCTATATGTATGTGTGGGAATCTCAGCTTAGCTTATCACATTGCAACTTTGCTTGTCTCCCTTCACCAAACAATATGATACTTGAAAGAACAAACATTGGATCTTAATTTATTACTTTTTTCCCAAAGGAGTAGCACAATATGTACACATAAATCAACTCCCTATTTATCTTGCTGTTGAATTAATAAATGATTAAATGATCACTCATCTTAAAAAGAAGAGTGCTGCTTTGGGACTATGCTGTTTCATGCAAATTTTTGATAAGGCTTTTTATAATTAATGCAACATTAAAAGGGATAGGAGAACAGGATATGAAGTTTAGCAAGAATTTTAGGCTTCAAAAACTCATTAAAAGCAGGAAATGTTGGCACATACTTGTAATCCTAGTCTGATCATGTGTCTCTCCAGACACTTGGGATGCTGAGACAAGATGATCACAGATTCAAGGCCAGCCTCAGAAACTTATTGAAATCCTGTTTCAAAATAAAAAAGAATAAAATAAAAAGGGCTGGGGTATAGCTCAGAGGTAAAATGTCCCTGGGTTCAATCTCTAGTACTGAAAAAAAAGTCATTAAATTATTTTTGATAGTGTAGATTTCCATCAACCTTCATTGTTTTTGAATAGCAAGCTTTCTTCTAAAGTAATTTTTTTCAAACATATGTTATTCTTTAAACTCAGATAAAATTGTATTTCTCACACACAGCACGATGTTTCAAAGTAGATATATTTTGTGTAATGATTAAATCTAGTTAATTAGTATCTGAATTTTCTCTCATAGTTATCATTTGTTCCATGAAAATATTTAACCACTCGCATTTTGAAGTCAGTTACTAGATGCAATGATAAAAGTTTTATCTTACATTGTTTAGCATAAGGACACATCACACCAGTTTGAGGAAAATGAATGAAGCAAGAAGTTTAATGTTAAACGTTCATCACAGTCATAGTTCTCCTATAGGAAAACGTTCCTGAGGAAGGATGTCTTTGGGTGACATTGTTTATTCCAGGCTAACATGGAAAACAGACAGACAGGAAGCTCTGGTAAGAGTAGTGTGGTAATAGATTCAGTTACAAATGAGTACCAAATATCTTTTATATGCTAAATATAAACTTTTCAAAAGTTGATTATCATAAAAGGACGTTTCTCTAATGTGCTTTTCCTCGACACAAGTTAGCAAGGCTAATGTGTAAGTATCTCAGTAACTATTACTCATTGTTTTCAAGTCTGTGGAGTGGCTTATGCCAAATATTCCCTAGAAGGCCACAAACTGTTCCCTCCCTGTCAGGTACACAGCCAGAGGTTCAAGAACAATTCACTCTTACCTCTTACACAGTGGGCAGGACTATAGAAAAATGGGGCAAGTCTTTGATTAAAAAAGTTAATTTCTTGGAAAGGATTGTGAAAGGCACATTTTTATACTTTTATTAGTGCACTGTAATTATCCCTCATAGTGAGGTTCAAAGTGATACAAACATACATGCACACAACATGGCATGTTTCTCTCTTGATTCTCCTGCCCTGCCCCTCCCTCAACTATACATATGTTAGTGAGATTGGTATGATACCTTCATATTTGGACATAGCATTATTTATTTAATTAAATAATTTACTTATTTATCTATTTTTGTGTGGTGGTACTACGGATTGAACTCAAGGGCATTGATCCTCTAAGCTATACTCCCAGCCCAATTTTTTATCTTTTATTTTGAAATAGGGTCTCACTAAGTTCAGAAGGCCTCACCCAATAGCTGAGGCTGGGCTCAAACCTCCTGTCTCAGCCTCCCAAGTATTGGAATTACAAGCCTGTGCCACCCCACTATAGTATGATTTAAACTGTTTCCTTCATCAATTTTTCTTTTCCCCTCTGTACCTTCCTCCCCCATTCCCTTTCATATTTTTTTAGGTTGAAAATTGTAAACACATTCAGCATGACATACTGAAGGATGAAGTCAATTTTATTAGTAATTTTTTAGGGTTGCTGAGGATTGAACCCAAGGGTATTCTATCACTGAGCTACACCCCCAGTTCTATTTTATTTTTTATTTTGAAACAGGATCTCATTAAGTTGAGTAGGGCCTCAGTGAATTACTGAGGCTGTCCTCAAACCTGGAATCCTCTTGTCTCAGCCTCTCAAGTACTGGAATTACAAGCACGCACATGCATGCCACCATACCTAGCTTCATTAGTAATTCTCGATGAGATACACTGGCAGACACTAGCTGAAGGGAAGAAAACTATCTCTCCAGAAGGCAGCAGGCAAACAGGATTTGGGAAGTGTTGGAAAGGGGAGAAAAATATAAATGCCACTACAACTATTGTGTTGATGTGATCTTACACATAGGGAAACAGATTTAATTTCTTGTTCTGAGAAAAGATTTTCACAAAGATGGAAAATTCCACAATAATGTCTTGTGAGGAACGTTATGGCAATAGCTGGCAACAGCTGCTATTAGTGACAGAGTTGTCAGTCCAACTTTAATGGCTGACAGTCATACCACTCACTGTAGAGTAAAGGAGAGACAAGGCTGTGGTGTTACCTAGTTCGAAACTTTAGGTTCTGTCAGGCATGGTGGCGCATGCCTGTAATCCCAGTACTTGGGAGGTTGAGACAGGAAGATTGAAGTTTCAAGAACAGCCTCAGCAACATAGTGAAACTCTCAACAACCTAGTAAGTCTCTGTTTCTAAAGATCAAAAATAAAATAGGGGTGGTGGTGTAGTTCTAAGGTAGAATGCTTCTGGGTTCAATCCCCAGTATAAAAAAATACAAAAACAACAATATCAGCAACAAAATAGGTTTATAAATACTAGAAAGGCAACCAATTGGGGGTAGAAGGTTCTAGGTTTAATTCATATTCTGCGATGAAATGTTTGCTTTTGAAGAATGTAGATGAAGAGAATTTCTGGAATTTCCTGAGCTAAGAGAGTTGTCCAATTACTTACTACAGAGCCATCTTCTTTAGCTCTCTCCACCACAGCTTTTCCTTCCAGTGAGCAATTAAATGATGATGCATACAGCCGGGCTTGGTGGTGCACGCTTGTAATCCCAGCATTCAGGAGGCTGAGACCGGAGGATCTGGGTTCGCGGCCAGCCTCAGCTACTTAGTGAGGCACTCCGCAACTTAGTGAGACCCTGTTTCAAAATAAAGAACATAAAATGGGGCTGGGGGTGTAGCTCGGAGGTAGAATGCCCCTGGGTTCAATCCCCAGTACTGCAAAAAAAAAAAAAAAAAAAAAGATGATGCATACATCATTCATGGAAAGGAAGTTCCAGGATTCCAATTCTTACTTATCAGACACAGTCTATGCTTACAGAAAATAGTGCTCAGAACCTCAAAGGCATTCTATGATGGTCACTGTATTATATGAGGAGCTGGGTTTACTGAATTTTTATCATTTGTCTTGTCACTTTAATAAAAGAATGTGATAAAACTTGTTGTTTAACAAGTCCTTAGTTCAAAAACAGATAAATTTTATACACACAAAACCTTTCTTTCTACACCACAATGAAAAGAGTCATATTCTATATGTGAGAATTCATAACTGTATTTCTCATGGAAGACTCTCTCTTCTATTATTTATTTATTTATTCATTCATTCATTTATAAACAAGGTCTTGCTAAGTTGCTGAGGCTGGCCTCAAACCTACAATCCTCCCCTCTCAGCCTTGCAAATACTAGGATTACAGATATGTACCACCGTGCACCAGACCTGACAGAGGAACTCCTTGCCACCTGGTTATTCCTCCTCTGAATCACCTATCAGACCTCTGACTACTGAGAGAAGCCATATCAGGACTTGACCTCTAGGCTTTTGTAAATTAAATCTGCTTTCACAAGTGGGCAAGAAGAGCTTGACACACGTGGACACAAGATGTGAGAGCTAGTCTTGCCTAGAGTTGTAGTTTACAGATCCTCTATCTCATCTTTGTGTTAGGAACATTAGAGTCTTCTGGGATTTTCTGCTGTCATGGCAATGCTCTCTAGGGACCATTTTTATGTTTGCTCTAACTTTGTTTAAACAAAATAATAATAATAATAATAATAATGATAATAATAATAATAATAATGATAATAAAAAGAAGCCTCGGAATTGCTCACAGGATGGCTAGTCTGATACACATAAAGAACAGATAAAATTCATTTTATTTTTATTTTATTAGTATATTGCAATTGTGTGTTATAGTGAGGTTCAATGTGATAAAAAGACATGCACACAGCTCTTGGTGTATTTCTCTCCACATCATATTCAGCTGTACTCTCCTCCCTTCCTGGACATGTTAGTGAAATTGGTACTAATGCCTTTACACATTGCCACATTGCCACAGTATTATTTGAACATTTTCCTTCCTCAATCCCTCCCCAACCCCCTTGCACTACTCTTAACTTGTAACAATACTGTAAAATGGAAAAGAAAATTTGCTTTCAAGTCAAAATTGTGTGGATTAGACTTGCAAATGAACCACTTATTAGTCACATGCCCAATTGTCAATATTTATCCTTTGAGTTTCAGTTTTCTCTTTTAGAAAAGTGGCAGACACATGGACAATGCTCAATGCATGAGACCTATTACTAAAACATTAGGAAACAATGACTCTGGTAATTTGACAAAATAGCCATTTCTCTTTCTTTTCTTTTTTCTATTTATTTATCTCTCTATATTTATTTATTTATTTATTTGTTTGTTTGTTTATTTATTTGTGTACTAGAGATTGAACTTAGAGGCATTCTACTTCTGGGCTACACCTCCAAGTCTTGCTAAGTCACTGAGGGTCTCGGTAGTTGTTGAGGCTGGCCTCAAATTTGCGATCCTCCTGTTTCAGCTTTCCAAGCACTGGGATTACAGACATGGATCACCACTTCCAGCTGCCGTTTACTGGGGTTTTGGCTGTTACTGTTACAGAAATTTTATTTTAAAAGTAGAAACTTTTCATTTTCCCTTAGTGCCATTCTGTAGCAAAAATATTAATTGAAAATAACACCTCAAAATATCAGGAGAGCAGTATGATTTATTAGGTTCTCTGTTTACTTTGTTTTAAAATGGAATTAGGGATTCTTAATATATAAATCCCAGCAACTGATTTGTTGTTAGAGATCTTGTCATTATTTCTTCAGAGTAATAACTTTAACTTCAGGGCTAATTCGGGCTGCAGGCAGAGCCTTGTTTATGTGTTTGCCAATAGTGTGAAGCAAAATTCATTCCAAGTCAACTACATTATACAACTACTCCAAAGATTAAGTAAAGAATAATTTAATCCTAAATACCCTGGCAATGCATGGTGCAATCTGCATTGCTAATTGAGATAATCAAAGAATGACTAAATTACTACTAAAAATATGCAGGAGAAAAATAGTAAAAAAGCTTACCAAACAGATTTTACATTTCAGGGACTCACCTTGTAAAAGTGGCTGAAGCAAAAAACTTGCTTGTTGACTAAATACTACTCAATATTCAATATTATGTAGCTTTACTACTTTATGAGGAAAGGGAAGATTGCACCTTCTCTACCATCAGAGCAAATGATAACCATGGAAGAGAAGCAAATTGATTATTAATGACTGATCATTTGACTTTCCACGTTTTATAAGCACAGCCACTATCTGTGAAGGGGCTTAACAGGTTTCCGCAGGAAAAGGATTAAGGGTTTTATTTTCCTCAACTGAGGCACAAAACGAGTGAGATTCTTCTAGTTCACTTTCATTTCACTTGGCTCAGGTATCAGGGGTCTATATTTATATCCTGTGAGGCGTGCACCCGTGCCAGAGTGTTGGAATGCTCAGGATGTCGATGGCTTTCAGATGTCAGGATAACCTTGACAATAAATGAGTGGCTGGGACCCCGTGCCTCCTTTCTGAGTTCTCAGCTGCTGTGCTGTGAAGTCATGTGTTTACTTTCTGCTTCTCCTTCAACAGTCTCTCTAAAGCCAGTCTTGAGATCCTTCCTCTGGCCCAGCAAGCTCTTCTAGAAGCTGGTGAGCAGAATTCTGATTTTTTTTAAAGGATTATGGCTATAAAAGTCTTTGTAGTTGATACACTTCCATCTTCTAAGTAGTTGTTATTTTAAAACCTATAAGAAGATAAATGCTACCTGCTATAATAATTTAGTTTATGATGCTTCTTTTAATGTGTTTATAACTTTGCAACCAGAGAGATAAAGAAATTTGATTTCTAACCCTGAAATTTTACATTTCTACAAGTCTATAAATCCATGCTATGAAATTTCCATTTGTATAGTACACGTCTTTTCTTTAGAGGGTTTCCAAAAGCTTTAACTTCTTATAAAGTTTTAGTTGAAATTTTTATTCCTACCCTTTAATCTAATTTCATATATTATTTAAATTTCTGTTTACTTTCTTATAGACCTTTTAGAATATTGTATTTGTCTTTTGTAAAGAATACTCTAAAAACTTGACTAATTAGATTTTTTTTCTCTTACAAGTTAGAGAAACTATTTTTAAAATCAGAGTAGAACTTGAATGACCTTGTTTTTTTGGGACTCCAAAAAAATTCTTTTGACTTGTTGCAACTAACAAACATATTAATGAAATAATCTAAAAGACCCAATTCTCACAATAATTGAACTCCAAGAAAGGAAAAATAAAAGTTTTTGCACACATAAAACTTATTAATCATTGATGATCATGGAAGTTTTGACTGTGGGCACCAGATGTGTTATTTGAGGGGCAGTGGGAGATTTTTTTACATAGCAGAACTTTTTTTTTAATGCTGTGCTTCATATATGGCTATATAAGATCAACAATAACTGCAAAGAATTCTAGAGTAATGACTTATCAGAAAATACGCTTAAGAATATAGAGACAAAATCAACTGCTGATACACTATAACGATTGTCTGTCTCTCCATGCTAGTTTGCAAATGCTGGTCATAAGCTAGTTTGCTTTACCTTTTGAAGAAAGTCATTGGCTTTTCCTTTTTGGAGAATGGTTGCTGGTGCTGTGCTGAATTCTGGGGAAAGAATTCTAGCTGATTCTTATAAAAGTGTAAGCTCCTTGTTTCTTCTCTGAGAGAGAACTTAACTCAGGTGGGATCTGGATCAAATGAGGAGAAATAGGCAGCCTACCTTTTTCTCAGGTATACCTGTAATAAAAGTGGAGTTGTGAGGTAAGACATGAGACTCCTATAATCCAGACAGGGGAAAGGAGAAATATTTGAACTGATGTACTACACAAACACTAATTATTTGGAATAAGATCCTTTTGAAAAGGACAATCACAACTTTGTAATTAATTGTTCTGAGAGTTTAAGAAAGAAAGCGGACACCAGAGGATAATAAAACAATTTTCACCTGGGAAAAAAGATAAGCTGCTGAACTCAGAAGAATCTTTGGGGCGGGGCGAGGGCAGCAGGAAAGAAAAGCCTTTAAAGTCCTGACAAATCAGTGGCAAAGTGTTTGAGGCTGCAGGGTAGGACATTACATGAAAGAAAATGTTTCTTTTACAGCAAAGAAATACATAATACTATAATGCTGCTGATGTGACTATAGCTCATTTTGCTTTGGGCACACATTGTTCATTGAGATTAGCCCTTAAGTAATTTAATCTGATATTCTTAGAATTTATGAACTAAACTTCACAGTGAAACTTTGTGGGAAAAAAAATCACAAAATTTTGAAATTAAAAAATGTCATAACATGGACATAAATGGGAAAGGCACTGGCCAGCTATTTGTGTTTTTCTTAAAGATTTCTCCTTGTTTGAAAATTGCAGTGTATATCAACACTTCACTGCAACCGAAAATAGGTGGTTCTGACTGAGGAGCTGGGAGCATAGAGGGAAAGGAATTTTTGTGTCATACAAGTAGGATCCGAATTATTGTCTAATCCAAAGTGATTCTCTACTCAGACAATAAGGTGTTCATCTTTGGAAAGAGTCAAAAACTATAAGTGCACAGGGAATACAAACATAATTCAGATAGTAAATAGTTTAGTTTGTTCCATGTAGAAGTATAAAAATTGGCTAAGCCACAAGAAACTTTCTTTTACAAATGGATATGCTATGACATTCACAATAAACTTTCTAGCTGTTTTTTGATGTATAAGAGTAAGGTGGGTTCTGTTTTGTGTCTTCTAGCAAATTAAACCTGATGGAGAACAAGTAACACTTTTAGTTAGGTGCTTGCTAAGAAGGACCCTACTCACTGGTAGAAGATGTTTTGCAACGTACCCAGAGACCTTTGTCACACAAACACTATCATATGAGTGAGGAAACGATGGAAAATTGGCAAGCATTCTTGAGGGGAAATGGAAGAAAGCTTGGCTTCCTTCTCCAAGGACTCCAGAGGGTGTCCAGGGGGAAAAGAACCGCTTGCCCTTCAGCTCTTGTGAAATTTACAGGTGGAATAAAGACAGGTTTTCTGATGTTATTATTAGTTTCATCTCTCAATTAATGTGTCTTCTCATTAAATATTCCAAAAATAAATCTTACACTTCCCCAATTGTAATTTTTAGGACATCACAAATGATATTAGTCATCTTGTCTTTCTTTTTTTTTTTTTTTCAGTACTGGGGATTGAACCCAGGGGCATTCTACCTCCAAGCTACACCCCCAGTCCGATTTTTTATTCTTCACTTTGAAACAGGGCCTCACTAAGTGGCAGAGGGCCTCACTAAGTCGCTGAGGCTGGCCACAAACCTGCATCCTCCTGTCTCAGACTCCCAAGTACTAGGATTACAAGTGTGCACCACCACACCTGGCTATCTTGTCATTTTTTAAGATGTGATTTAATTAATACCACAATCAAGTTGAAATTCTTTTGGAGGTTCATTTTGTCTTAATGTGGAACTTTATTATTATTCAATTTGAAATATAGCAGATGCATAATAAGGTGTATTTCTTGTATTTCATTCTGGGAGGTTTAGAAATGAAGTAATAAAAGTGACTTTATTCAGTAGTGGCTCCAGAGCATAAAACCCTAAGCATAGTATTTTTAGAGCACACGTTAACTTCCAGTAAGTAAACTGGATCTTTTCAACAAGTATTCTTTCAGCCTGAACCCTAAAACATCAATAACTGATACAATTATCTTTCAGATTCATTTGTTTATTGACATATTATTCAAAAATGCTTAATGAGGCCAGATGTGGTGGCACCTGCCTAGTATCTCAATAGTTGGGAGGCTGAGGCAGGAGGATCACAGGTTCAAGGTCAACTTAACAAGATCCTGTTTAAAAATAGAAAGGACAGTGGGTATAGAATGCCCCAGGTTCAATCCCCAGTACCTAATAATAATAATAATAATAATAATAATAATAATAATAATAATTTAATGAGCACCTACTTCAAGTCACTGTCATAGACTCTAGGGAGCACTAGTAGAAACAATATTGTCTAGGTGGGTGCGGTGGCACATGCTTGTAATCCCAATACTTGGGAGGCTGAGGCAGGAGGATTGCAGGTTCATGGCCAGCTTCAGCTAAATAGTGAGACCCTCTGCAACTTAGTGAGACCCTGTTTCAAAAATAAAGATATAAAAAAGGGCTTGGAATGTAGCTCAGAGGTAGAATATCCCTAAGTTCGATCCTCAGTACCACATACAAAAAAATAAATAAATAAAAAGAAAGAAAGAATATTGTTCTGAACAGTTACAAGGATCCAGTGTCTTATTACAGGTGGTTGTCACTTTAATTTATACGGAATGCTACATTTTATTCATTTATTTACTAATTTATTTTGGTACAAAGGGTTGGATCAAGGGACATTCTATCTCCAAGCTACAGCCTCAGCCCTTTCTATTTTGAAACATGGTCTCACTGAGTTGTCGAGGATTTCCCTAAGTTGCTGCAGCTGCCTTTGAATCTGAAATCCTACTGTCTCAGTCTCCCAACAACTAGAATTGTAGGAATGTGCCACCATACTTGGCTTTGAATACAATCATTTGATGAAAGTTAAAAAAACAAACTTCAAACAAACTTAGTAAATGATTAGTACATAGGTCAGTTTTTATAGACAGTTTCTCTAGGACTACGTACAAACAGACCCTGTTTGTGAGCTATCAATCTTCTGTAGAAAAAATGTGCAGAAAGGGCGATAGTTATGTATACAGAAACAGAAGGAAGATATTAGGATTGTTTCTCCTGCCTCAGCTTCCTACCATTGCTTTCTCAAATGCTTTTTCAATGGTAAGTTACTTCACCTAGTACATGGAAAAGCCTCCAGAAAAAAATACCTGCAGTATGGACTTTAGATTGAATTACTTCACAAATTTACTTCTTATTAAATTGGTTAGTGTTTATAAACATAAACACTAATCTGAATTTTAGCTTGATTTCTTGGGAAGACCTCTAGTTTCTGTGAACCTCATCCTTTTAAGTGCTGCTTGGTCCACAGTTACATCTAAGCAGACAGGAAGATGGGCAATTACAATATAGTAAGGTACAATCTCTGATAAGAGTAACACCGTTTATGGTGAGAAGGGCACTACTTATCTACACTGTAGACCTATACTTAGAGTCAGAGCTTCCACCTGAGATACAAACCCCATGAAGTTGAGGGTCATTTGTAGTTTCACATGTCAGTACCAGTAATGTCCTAGTGCCCTACCCATGGTAAGCATTCAATAGATAGATTTTATTTCGTTTAAAATATTATGTATATTCTTTTCTAACCTAAAATGTTGACTTTCTGCTACAGGTCATGGCTACAATTTTAATCTCTTAAACAGTTTAGTAATCTAATTCTTTATCTTTTAACACTCTTGTCAAAACATTATTATTGGGCTCATGCCTGTAATCCCAGTGTGTGGGAGGTTGAGACAGGAGAATCGCAGGTTCAAAGTCAGCCTGAGCAATTTAGGCTCTCAGAATCTTAGTGAGACCTTGTTTCCAAATAAAAAATAAAATAGGGCAGAGGGTATAGCCTGGAGGTAGAGGCCCCTGGATTCTACTCCCAGGACCAAAAACAACAACAAAACATTATTTAACATGCCTTTTTCCCTTTATTTATTTTTAATATACTTTTATTGGTACATTGCAATTACACATTATATGAGGTTCAGAGTAATAGGAACATACATGTACACAGCACTGGGTGAGTTTTCCCCCAGCTCCCACCCAACTCCATCCCCTTCTCCATACATGACATTGAGATTGGCATTGATAATTTCTTATGTGTACATAGCATTATTTGAAGTGTTTCCTTTATCAGTCTTCCCAACCCCATTGCTCCACTGAGATTTTTCTTCTGGAATCCCTTTTGTTTCCCATTTTTCTCTCTACCTTCCACATCTGAGAGAAAACATATGACCCTTCACTTTCTGTGGCTTACCAATGTCACTTAGCATAATATTATCTAGTTTCACCCATTTTCCTACAAATGACATAATTTTGTTCTTTATGGATGAGTAGAATTCCTCTGTGTGTAAATACCACAGTTTTTTAATCCATTCATCTGTTGATGGATACCTAGGCTTGTTCCATAATTTGGCTATTGTGAGTTGTGCTGCTATAAACATGGGGTATACATGTATCACCATATTCTGGCTTCAAACTTAACATCTTTTAAAAATATCCAAATTGACATAGACCTCTACCATAAAGTTCATAGATCTGTGAAACTCTTGTGGGAAATCCTGAGGGTGCTTTATGAATGTTATTACCTCTGTTGTTCCCAGCATGTTAGACTTTTTTTTTTTTTTTAATTGGCTGGTGTGTTTTTGTTCTGCTGTTGTTGAGAAATATAGGACAGATCCTCATTAAACTAATTATAAAAATTAATGTAGAAATATTCTATAATCCTATAATTTATATTATACTAGTTACGTAGATTCAGACATTGAGAATTTCTCAGGGAATTAGTCAATGAAGCTCATTCATTTCACTGATTCATTGATTACAATGTACCACTTGCTGATATCTTAGTTCTTTTCCTCACTTGCATGCAGAACTTTGATGTACGTGCTTTTGTTTTCAGTTCTTTAAATTACGTTGCTAGATGTACTGAGTATTCGACAAAATCAGAGTGAAACATTCAGCTTAGTCAGCTCCACTCTGCAGGGTCAATGGTCATTTTGGGGATTTGCTGACCTTGCCTCCAGGCATGGGTTGTGATTTCTCTGCTTTTCACTTTGAGAACCCGCAGCATGTACACTAGCATTCTCTGCTAGCCTAGCCAACCATCCTCCTCAAACCTTCTCTGAGGGTTGGAGGCAGTGGCCAGCTAGTGGTGGAGGTACAGTCATTACCTCTTTTCTTTTTCTACCCCTTGATTCCTCTTTAACTTCACTGAGAGCTTCTTGAAAGTTGTTTCGCTTTCAGTCTTCCAAATTTCTGTATATTGCATCTTTTTACTGTGTTATGACCATAGTATAGTTAAAAAAAAATCATGTTATACTAGATAAATTCAGGATAGTTAGGATTAAGCTATGGAGAAAAGCAAATCCTAGTATTGAGAGGCAAACGGAAAGGGAGCATACTATAATTATTCCCATTTTCTTCTCCATCCTATTAATATTCCTCTTGAGTATCTAGGATGCCATTTTGTTTGCTTAGCCTCCCTCCCCATACAGAACTTCTGTACATGGTAACAGAGGGAGCATTTCTGAGACTGAAATCCTGCGGAATCAAGAAAAGCAACAGAAACAACCTGAATAGTCTTTTGTAAAAAAAGAAAAAAAAAAAAGAAGAAGAAAAAGTACTTGGTAATTACCATGGTAAAGCAATAGCTAAGGAGCTGGGCTTGTTTTCTGAAGTTTAGGGACAAAGATCCTCTCTTCCTACTCCCATAATGTTCACATATTTTTTATAGCTAAAGTTTAAACTTTAGAAGTGAGGATAGTTCTTAACATACTCTTAAATCAAGACCCACTGACTATTTTTATGCAGAAGAACAGTGAGTCCCATAGAAGTTAAATGAGCTCTTTTTCCTTGCCTATATTACTATTCCTCAGTTTCCCTTTCTGCAAACGTTCTAGGCTCTTTGCAACCCCCACCTCTTAACTGATCTTCTCCATTTTCATGCTTTCACTTAAAATTCATATGCTGAAGAGACCCAAATCTATATCTCACTGTTGTAATCACGCTCCTGAGTTTTAGACCCATATACTTCTGTGCCTACTGGCAAAGTTTCAGATGTTGACACTCCACATCTTGTGTTGTAAGTGCCTAAACCCTTTCAGTACATAACCTTGTCATTGTGTCATTCCATGATGCACAGTTTTGTTTTGTAATGAGGATGAAACTCAGGGACACTCTACATCCATGCCATACCCCAGTCCTTTTTTCTTTTTCTTTTTTGAGATAGGGTCTTACTAAGTTGCCAAGTCTGTCCTTGAACTTGAGATCCTGTTTCAGCTAATCTACTGGGATCACAGATGTGTGCCACCATGCCTGGCTTCATGATATACATTTTAATCTTCAAAATTAAATGATAAGGTACTCCAAGAGGGGTGTGTTACTATGCTTAAATCTATCCTAGTGTTCAGTAAAATGTATGAATATAACATGTGCTCTGTATATTCTTTTTAAATAAAAATAGGCTACATATGCTTATTTATTCCTATTGTGTATCTGCAATGCCCTCTGATAATGATTATGCAAAAAGCTTAGTATTTAATAAGAAGCATTATGCAAAGAGCTTAGTATTTAATGAAGAGCATTGTAAATTATTGGTTAAGGCACCCTTTCTAGAGTCAATAGTATAGGTTTGAAACTAAGATCCACCACCTTCTAGCTCTTTGACTTTGTACAAGTTAGTAAACCTCTCTGCCTCTTTCTGTGCCATATCTGTAAAATAGAGATAACAAAAGTACTTACCTCATAAGGTATTGTTCAAAATAAGCAATTTAATATACTTTACTTACCCAAGTGCCTTTTATGTATTAGGTCATATAAAAGCCTTGACTATGATTATTTTACTTTCCCAATAATTTTAAAGTTGGTGATATTAATCCCTACTTTACAAATGGGTACACAGATTCAGAGAGATTAAGAAACTAGACAAGGATCTTCTAGCCTAGTTACTGAAAAGGCCAGTACTAAATCCATATAGGACAAGACTCACTTGACCCTCAAATCTGGTCCTATTTTCTACCCTCCAGATTAATAGCACCTCCTTTTATCTTGTTACTCTAGCCTGAAATCTGAGTCTCATCCATGATGATTTCCCCCTATCTAGCTAATTACTCAGCAGGGCTTAGCTCTTATACTACTGTCTAAATGTTTCTCTATCTCCACTAAATATTTCCTAAGGTCTTCATCTCATAGCCACTTCTTAATTTGAAATATAGAATTTACTGGTTAGATTATTCCAGTAGACTTCCCCTCCAATCATTTCTCCATGACACCACCAGTCACCACCTAAATCCCAGTTTTACCATGTTCTCCCTGAAACTCTTGTTGAGTCCCCTATTGCTCTCAAGACAAATTCCTGAAAGAATGATTTTCTATTTATTCATGGCATTTTATCTATCATGTGTTACATTAAGGCTTCTGACATCATCTGTGCTCACCTCTCCAGTGACTTGTTTTGTTCTTCTAAAACACATAGGTTATACCAAAGCCTTACCCCAAATACCTTTTCCCCCAGTTATGTTCTCTTATTCTATGTTTTCTTATGAGTCTTTATTTGTGCAATGCTTTTGATCCCTTGTACCCCTCCCACACTCTTCAGCTGGACCTGTGTTCTGCAATCCCCAGGTAAGTTCTTCCTCTTTCCACCCACAGTCCCTTACCATCCTCTCCCACCCAGCATTCACTCCCACATTATAATAATTGTCTGTTTATGTTTCTGCCCTCCTTGTCCTGCTATGAGCTACTTGAGGGGGAATATCATTTTTATTTAATTGATTTTCATAAGAAAATACTTAAAGAATTTATTCTATTGTACTCTTACAAAGGTTATGGATGAAGAAAATATTGGCCAACATCACTGAGGGAATAAAAGCATAAATAAAAATCAAATAATAGGATGATTCAAACTATGATAAGAAAGCAATTTCAAACATAATCTGCATGTTCATCAACACGACAGAATTTAATGGAGGAGGTGATAGTCTTAGAGCCATAAAATAAAAATAAGAGCAAGAAGATTTGAGCTAGACTTCATCTGTCTTCTGGGTGTTAATCTGCTAGTGAAGGGAGACAGGTCAGAACATGGTTCAGGTTGCAGGCATGACTGCCCATCAGGTGCTTGCTATATAGGCAAAGGGTTGAGGGCAAGATAAGATTAGGAAAGGACAGGCACCATGGAGGCAGAGCCAAGCTCAGAGTCTGATTTCATTCTAAGGGCTTTCTTCTATTGGGAAACAACCACTGGCCAATGACTGCGGGAAACTAAGAGAGTGAGAACTAGTATCTTGAAATACACAACAGCTCAGTTTTAACAGCTGATTAAACCAGACTAGGCTTAGCACAGTTCTCAAAAATTGGTGAACATGAGAATAACCAAAAATGCTTAAATTGGTATTCAGGATGCCTGCTCTTAAAAGATTCATTATTGCTATGTTGTTGTAATTATTATCATCACTACTCCTGGTGCTTTTCTAACCTACATTTGTACCTTCTCAATTCACTAAGATTTTAATCCCTTCTGAATAAGAGTTTGTCTTAATTCCTCCTAAGAAGTTATTAAAAATTCACCTACTAATGGTAATCAGTGATGTGGAGGATCATCAGTTTCCTGATGATATTATGCTTTTCTTATGTTATAGGTATAAGGATAGTATAAGTTCTTCAGTATTTTGGCTGAGACTTCTTCCCTTGAGTGATGTTTTGGTGATACAGACTTAAAATTCCTCTCCACCTTCTTTTTTTTTTTTTGCGGTACTGGGGATTGAACTCAGGGGCATTCTACCTCCGAGCTATACCCCCAGCCCTATTTTTTTTTTTTTTTTTTTTTTTTTTTGCGGTACTGGGGATTGAACTCAGAGGCGTTCTACCTTCGAGCTACACCCCCAGCCCTATTTTTTACTCTTTATTTTGAAACCGAGTCTCACTAAGTTGCGGAGTGCCTCACTAGGTAGCTGAGGCTGGCCGTGAACCCGGATCCTCCGGTCTCAGCCTCCCGAATGCTGGGATTACAAG
>PVLC010012403.1:0-44342 GCA_004027655.1 Graphiurus murinus
CACAAAAGAAGAAATACAAATGGCCAATAAATGTATGAGGAAATGTTCCACATCGTTGGCAATCAGGGAGATGCAAATCAAAACTACCCTAAGATTTCACCTAACTCCAGTCAGAATGGCAATCATAAAAAACATGAACAACAACACCTGCTGGCGAGGGTGTGGAGAAGTGGGAACCCTAACACATTGCTGGTGGGATCGCAAACTTGTGCAACCACTGTGGAAAACAGTATGGAGGATCCTCAGACGAATGGGAGTGAACCTACCATATGACCCAGCAATACCACTACTGGGTATATACCCACCAGAATGGAAACCAAATTATCAGAACTATGCATGTGTATCTATGTTTATAGCAGCTCAATTCACAATAGCCAAACTATGGAAGCAGCCAAGATGTCCAACCACAGATGAATGGATTACAAAACTATGGGATATGTACACAATGGAATTTTGTTGGCACTTGAGATTGAACCCAGGGGCATTCTACCTCTGGGCTATACCCCAAATTCTATTTTATTATTTTTTATTTTGAAATAGAGTTTCACTAGGTTGCTGAGGGCCTCACTAAGTTGCTGAGGCTGGACTGAAGTTGCAACCATCCTGCCTCAGTCTTCTAATTACTGAGATTATAGGTATGTGCTACCATGCCCAGTTTTTCTTTTTGTTTTATGACTAATATTTTTGAAAACCAGAAACCCTTTACCTTTGTTTTTTTGGAGAGTGTTCTTCATTTTGAGTTTGTTAGATTTTTTTCACATTTAGATTATGCATTCTTAGCCAGAATATAGATGATATATCACATCTGTAGGCTCAGAATGTCTACATGCCCTTCATTGGTGATGTTGATTTTGGTATTCAGGTCAAAGTGTTGCCTGATTTGTCCCTGGCATTTTAATGCTGATAATTATATCAACACTGTCCTGTCCTTATAGTCTTGCTTCATTGAAAGTCTTAGAGTTCATCTGAATGATCTCACTACTGGAGTCTGAATATACTGAATGACTCAACATAGCTCATGATGATTTGAGTCCACTGTGACTTTTGATAATAAAGGTAGTAGAACCTGAACTCTCCAGTTTGAAAACTGAATCATAGAACTTTAAAAAAAGTTAACCATTTAGCCAGGTGTGGTGGCACATACCTGTAATCCCAATACCTGAGAGACTGAGACAGGAGGATCATGGGTTTCAAGCCAGCCTCAGCAACTTAGTGAGACCTTGTTTCCAAATAAAAAATAAAATAGGGCTGATAGGGCTGGGGGTGTAGCCTGAAGGTAGAATGCCCCTGGGTTCAATCCCCAGCACCACTACCAAAAAAAAACAAACAAAAAACGATTAACCATTTCAAATATGTTCACTAGCTTTATCAAATTATTGCTAAATTAACTGTATTATTAGTATTATAGTGTTATTTGGACCTTCTCTGATGCTTCAAACTGTTTAACAAGGTCACATTTACAATCATGTATATCTGGCTCACAGACTAGAGAAAGAAAACACCCAGCTAAGGCCCTATTGAATGATGCATATAGTCCCTCATTTATTTACTTTTACTATTTAATATGCCCAGATATTAACTTGATTAGCAAAATAGATAGACATTGTTAAGAACGTGGACTTTGGGGTGTCTGTCTTTAGCTGCAGTAGCTGTTTGTTTTCTCCGCTGTAGGTGGACTATAGTAATACCTACAAGACTGCAAAAACCCAGAGCTGCATCCACCTTCTCAGTGAGGCTCATCTGTTGGTGCGAGCTGCCCTGATGGATGCCGGTCAGCTGGAACCTGGAGAGAAAGCAGAGCTTTTAGAAGCATTTAGAGAGAGCTGTGGGCACCTGGGGGACTGCTACAGCAGGTTGGTGGCGCCTCTCAAAACCCTGATAGAGAAGCCATCTTGAATTTGGGGTGTGCTTGCCAGCCTTTCCATCTCTGGTAGTTACCTGATAAGTAGGAGAACACATGAGGAGAGAAGGTGGTTCATTTATTGAGCACACATTGTATGCTACGTTCTGTGCCAGGGGTAAGGATACACGGATGAGTAGGACCCATTTCCTTGAAAGAGTTACAGTGTATTAGATGAGCACCAAGTCTCAAGTTCTTGGGTCTCCCACCATTTAACATAGGAATTTTGTATATGTGTGTGTGTGTGTGTGTGTGTGTGCGCGCGCGCGTGCACACACACGCTATTAGGGATTGAACCCAGGGGTATTCTGCCTCTGAGTTATACCCTCAGCCCTATTTTATTTATTATTTATTTAGAAACATGGTCTCACTAAGTTTCTGAGGCCTCTTGTCTCAGCCTCCCAAGTACTAGGATAAGAGGTATGCGCCACCACAGCCTTCTTTTTTTTTTTTTTTTTTTTTTTTTGCGGTACTGGGGATTGAACTCAGGGGCATTCTACCTCTGAGCTACACCCCCAGCCCCTTTTTATTCTTTATTTTGAAACAGAGTCTCACTGAGTTGCGGAGTGCCTCACTAGGTAGCTGAGGCTGGCCGCGAACTCGGATCCTCTGGTCTCAGCCTCCCGAATGCTGGGATTACAAGCGTGCGCCACCACACCCGGCTCACAGCCTTCTTAACATAAGAATTTTAAGCTTTTTTTAGGCCTTGACAGGACCAGGATCAGCAAAAGTCCCCGAGACAGCCCTATTACATGTTATTGTCTGTTAGTTTAAGGGAGGAGTTGTCAGTTGGACAGTCCATCATTTTAATCTTATTAGCCAGGACTTATATTATATCACAAAGGGACTTTTATATCAGACATCTCAGAAGGTGATTTTTATTTTTATATTTGATGCCTACAGTTTTTTTTGTATATGATTGTTTCCAAGGCTTTTTTGATCTATGCGAGTGATTATAACTAATAAGACAGACTTTTACTGCCTATAAACACTATTAGAGTCAGATCATGAATATTAAAATTTGCTTAATGAATTACTGTTTTTCTATATTTATTATAAACACATAAAAAGACTGCATTAATTACAATGACTTTGTAAAATAAAACTTGGTAGTTTGTTCTTCTACTGATGACAGTAGAAGAGTATTTTGAAATCTGTGTCTCTAGAAAGCATGATCGGCTTCACTATTGGGTTGTTAGACACCGAGGCTTAAAGGTCACGAATTCCAGGGTGTTTATTTCCTCCCCTTTAGGCTTGACACCCAGCACTCCCACCTCGCCTTGCCGTACTATAAGATGTCTGGTTTGTCTATGGCTGAAGTTTTGTCCCGCATGGACTGGACAGTAGAGGATGAGTCACAGAAATACGAGAAGGGGTTAATCTTTTATATTAACCATTCACTTTATGAAAACCTGGACGAAGAATTAAGTGAAGTGAATATCATTTTTTATTTAGTTATAACTAATGTTTTTAACTTTTCACTTTAGTAATTCTATATCATACAACTTAGAAGACAAGTTCAAAATATTTTCTTGTTATTCTTTTTCTGAAAAAGTAATATGCCTTTCTCTTCACTAATGGTCATAGAACTATGGCTTGGAAAAGAACCTATGTGTCATCTTCTTCTATTTCCTTATTATACAGGCAGGGAGATGGGGTCCAGTGTGGTTGATGGGCCTGCCCAGCGACAGTGCTCCTAGAATGACACAGAATGTGGACCTCGCCTTCTCCTCATCCCAGTCCTTCCCACAACCCTGGTTGCCCTCTTTTCCAAGTGTCCAAAAGTTTACTTACAAAACCCTGGTCCAAAGCCGGGCATGGTGGCATGCGCTTGTAATCCCAACATTCGGGAGGCTGAGACCGGAGGATCCGTGTTCGCGGCCAGCCTCAGCTACTTAGTGAGGCACTCCACAACTTAGTGAGACCCGGTTTCAAAATAAAGAATAAAAAATAGGGCTGGGGGTGTGGCTCGGAGGTAGAACGCCCCTGAGTTCAATCCCCAGTACCGCAAAAAAAAAAAAAAAAAAAAAAACCCTGGTCCAGTAACCTTAAGACAGTGCTAAAGGTTATTTTTAGCCCCTTGTATATTTTAAGTATAGTTGGAAATTGTGATACCAAAGGTATCACAAATGAGATTTTCCTCATGTAAATGAGATTTAGAAGTGGAACTTTGGATCTGGCAAATGAAAAAGAAGTAAAACTGATAAATGGCAGTAGTAGATATTTGGAGACCTTTCAACTTAGTGACAAGTATATTCATAAATGAGAAATTAAATTTTCTCATATAAACTACTTCATTGGATATATTTTGACCAATGCCATAGAGTTTTTTTTTTATGGCTTTTAATTGTAATTTAATGAAATATTTACTTTTGTCTTCCAAACCTCCTGTCCAAGTTAGAAATGCTGGTCGGAACCTGCTGCATCTTTTCACTGCTTTTTCTTCATTATCACTCAACAAAGAGATCACTTCAGATCATCTCAGGCCTCCTGTGGATCCAAATCAACTCCTTTAAAATCAAAACATAGTAGTTTAATTTTATTTTTAATTACATATTTGTATTTTGGCTTTATGTGTGTGCATCTCCTGCTACCTAACTTAGGAATTTGAAGTTGTACACACACACATGCTGACTCTCCTGCTTTCTATAGGTTGACTGACCTTTTATTTTTTGTCCATGCTCATCAAAGGAATTAGCAGCAAAAGTAGCTCAGATGTTTCACGTGGCTGAGCCGAAGCAACTGCCCCATGTTCTCTCTAGTCCTTCTATGAGGAACATCAATCCTGTAACTGCCTTGAGTTATCTAAGGAAGCTCGATACTGGTGGACTTTCCTCAGTCGTAGTGACGTTGACCAAGGCAGCATTGACTCTGAGAATGGGAGATGTTGAGATGCACAGAAAGGAAATGCAAAGCTATTCAGAGGTACGTTGCCTTGCCTGGTGCTAAGGGCAGACCAGAGGAGGAAGGTGTGGTCCTGAGGTGCTTAGCTTTCTTGCAGCTTCTTTCTAGCTCATGTTTTTCTTGTAATGGAAAACAGACTTAATATTAGAAGGGAAATGATCCAGGTGGGATTTTGGATCTGGCAAATGGAAAAGAAGTAAAACTGATAAATGGCAGTACTGGGTATTTGAAGACCATTCAATTTAGTATGTTCAGAGCACTGTGCTTGGTACTGAAGCACTCTCTCTCTCTGTCTCTGTCTCTCTCCCTCCCCCCCCCCCCCCCCCCCCCCCCCCCCCCCCCCCCCCCCCCCCCCCCCCCCTGTCTCTGTCTCTCTCTCTCTCTCTCCCCGCCCCTCTCCCCAGAGCCACAGTCTGACGTGGCATGAGAAACATGTTCACTGAAAACAGAATACAGGGATGTGCATTTAAGTATAGCAAGGGGAATATTAACTGTAAGCCTTAGGAATCTAGTAGATACAAAAATATTCCCCTTGGGAAAATTTCAGGTGACTTAATGGTGGATTGAACATTTGAATAGTATATCAAAGGAGGAAGTGCCATTTCCCCTGGGGAACAGGTCATATAGGTATATCAGCCAGAAATAGCAATCATTTCAGAGAAGAAAATTAAAGGTCATATTACCTGACTTCCTGTTATGTCCAAGGCCTGCTCTAGACCTCTTGCATATGTTATCTTATTTAATTGCTACAATAATGCTATACGAGGTTGGTGCTGTTGTAGCTGTTACACAGATGAGAAGGCTATGGCACAGAGAACTTAAATAATTCTTGCACGGCCATATCTTTGGTGAGTAGTGGAGTAAGACCAGACCTGGCCCACCCACCTCAGAACCTGTTCTCCTGCAACACTGCTTGTTTTCCTAGCCGTGGTCAGATGCCCACAGCAGGACTTTGGTTTCTAGAACAAGAGGACAGAAATGCTTTATCACTGGTTCATTATGATGAAAAGAACAAGTCAACACTGGGGCATTTTCTGCTCTTCCTCTAAAACAATATACTTTTCCATAATTTTGAAAAAATTTAAGATTTTTTTCAAATTAAGTATTTCAAACTAAATATGAAGCTCTGTACAGAAATTAAACATTGCAGTATTTAGTTAAACATTAGTAACTTCTTGAGATATGAACTAGTCTTTATAGTTAGAAAAAAAGTATGATTAAATTGTTACTAGCTGAACCCTGAACCCCGAATGCACCAGGATGTGTCTGCCAGATAAGCAAGCTGAATGCAGCATATACTTTGTTCCTCGATTTCTCCTTTGTCTGCAGATGACACTGGTGTGTGGCTTCATTCTGGAACCTCGGCTGTTGATTCAGCAGAGGAAGGGCCAGATCGTTCCCACGGAGCTCACTCGCCACCTGAAGGAGACTCAGCCTGGATTGCTCGTGGCTGCGGTCCTGGGCTTGCAGAAGAACAACAAAATTGGGATTGAAGAAGCAGATTCTTTCTTTAAGGTTTGTCACATTTAAAATATAATTTTTCTGAAGGGCTTGCTAAAAATCAGTGGAGAGGAGGAAGTAGGAAAGGAGTAAGTTTTCATCTTTTTGTTTATTGAAAAAAAAAAAGCAGACTTATATATAATCAGTTTGTAACAGAAAAGTACAAATTTAAAAAGAATATTTCTGGAGAAACTGCGTTCATGCAACCTAGAATGTTTCTGGTTAAATATGTCTGAATTTGCTGTTGCCATGGCTAACGCTACTGGTTAGTATTAATCGCATGGTCCAAGTGCTGGTGTGATGCTCAGCCCAGCTGTAACGCCATCATGCTGTGTTTATCTAGAATACAGGGCTTGTCTCACTGTTTTCAAGGTGCTCTGTGGGAAGGATGAAGACACGATCCCTCAGCTCTTGGTAGACTTTTGGGAAGCTCAACTCGTGGCCTGTCTCCCCGAAGCAGTCCTTCAGGAACTCTGTTTCAAGCTCATGTCGCAGTACATCTGGAGACTGTCGAAGAGGCAACCTCCTGACACCACCCCCTTGCAAACATCAGAAGATCTGGTAAGATAATGGAATAGCACCTTAACTAAACTCCTACAGTGCACATTACAGCACTGCACTTTCTTATCTTCAATGGAATTGAAAGTTGTTTTCTATCATCAGATGTCTTATTTAAGCTAGAGTTTAAAATATCCTTAAGACTTGACTAAGACTGATGCTGCACACATTTAAGATAGTTTTATGTTCTGAAGAATGCCCCTAACGGCTCTTGTATTTCTTCCTTGCCGTGGTACCTCAGTAGGCATGTGGGAAGGGGCTTTCCCCAGAACATCACCATGCTTGTAACCACCATGCCTGTACTTCCTCAGCAGAGCAAGTGAGAGAAGAGATCTCTGCAACCCTGCAACCCTCCCTGCTGGGAGAGGAACTTCAGAAGCCCTGGGGGCTGGGGGTGGAGAGGCTGCCTCCTCAGCCTTGTTTCCTGTCAGGTGCAGCACACACACACACACACACACACACACACACGCACGCACGGCAGCCATCACAGCTCTCTACCCTTCCTGCTCCCTCCTCCTCTTCCAGCTCCTTTGCCTCTCATAGATGCCATGACTAATGTGATAAACAAAAAAGTCGCTAACTGCTTGAATGGGGTGGGGGAGGGTCTGTGGGAATTATCTTGAAAACTTATAGAAGATATTTTGCCTCCCAAATAAAGTATATAAATAAAAAATATTTCCAATTTTACTATTAACTCTTTTTTAAAATAATTAGCTTAAAATCACTATTGCTCTTTTTGCTGGAAAATACTTCTTTGGAATATTTTAAATTTTAAAATTGAGGAAATATTTAGTGCAGATTATTTGGTGCCAAAGCAGCAGGGCTGAAACCCTTTCCTGAGGAACACATTCTAAAAGACTTCCTTCCCTTTCCTGGGAAGGCATAGCAGAGGATTAATGACTGCTTACTTTCTGTGAATGGGTGAAGGATGGTTTTTGTATTATATTTTGCTTATGATAAATTTCTTTTATGTTTTAGATAAATGCTTGTAGTCATTATGGCTTAATCAATCCATGGGTTCATGTCTTGATATCATCTGCTTCCTTAGCTGATAAAAATTACACGGAAGACCTTTCAAAATTACAGGTACATTAAAATGCCTCTTTTTCTTTTGAATATGTGTATCACAATATAGCATAAGATTTAAATTTGGTAAGATGTCAAAGGTCCTTTTAATCTAAAATACAGCATTTCTCAGGACAAGCTCTATAGTTAGGTGTACTCAGGGCTTTGGCAGATCCTCCTGCTTCTGCCAAGGAACCACTGATGAGTAGGGCATCTGAGCTGAGAGGCTGGGCTCCTTGCCGGAGGATGGACAAGCTTCACCAAATTGTGTGACTGCCACCCTGATTTTCAGGATGTGCTTGAACAAACCTTGTAAATGGAAGTGTGGTGAATGTGTAGTGCTGTGTTGATATAATCCATTTTAAGCATGATTTACACAATTTAGATTGCTAACCCAAGCCAAGTACTACCATTGTCATATTAAAATAACTATCTGGCTCCTGAAAATGATTTTAAAAACAATATCCAGGAATGATTAGACAACTAAGGTCATCCTACAGAAATTTGCACCCTCACAGTGTTTCCTCTGGAAATGAAAAAATCTGCATTGATGTGGTGGATCAGCCTGGGATAGATGTGATTATGACAATTTAATATA
This sequence comes from Graphiurus murinus, assembly GCA_004027655.1. Classification (NCBI taxonomy): domain Eukaryota; kingdom Metazoa; phylum Chordata; class Mammalia; order Rodentia; family Gliridae; genus Graphiurus; species Graphiurus murinus. Next base: position 8,526 of record PVLC010012403.1, read on the forward strand.
GTTCAGTGGTCTGAGGACCGAATATAACTCCCACATATGTTTTGTTTGGTCTGTTCAATGTCACTGGCAACATATAAAAATTAAGATTTCATATTAGGAATTCTGAGTTTCAAGCTACACTTGAAAAATTCAGCAAAATGAGTAACCCAGGCCTGTCACTGCTTCTGAGGCCTGCAGGTTGGAGCCCCCTAGCGGCCACTCCCTGGGCAGGCACGTGCTGTCTTGTCTGCAGGACTGCTGTTTCTGTGTCCTCTGATCCCGAGGCTGAGTGCCTCTGTCTGTTTCCCTTATTTCTAGCTGCATCTATGCATTTATTTTTATTCTCTGTTTGGCTCCTTCAGACTTCTGAATTTGCAGTCCCTAACATAAGCTTTGGGAACTGGTGTAAGTGTGGTTATTGCTTCTAGAACAAAATGTCAAGTTGGAGCTGGGATGTTGGGAAGGAAGCTCAAGAAAGCTCAAGAGGACATATTGCCTAGACGCAGCCTCCAGATAGGACTGTGTTGTCCCCAGAGATGGAGATATAAACGTCCTTCTTGAAAAATCACCAAAGAGGATTCTAGCTGTCTCTCACCTTTAGCATCCTTACGATACAGAGGCCTCCCGGAGTTGGGCCTCAGCTTTGTTAATTTTTTGCATATTGCTCACATGTGGTGGACAGCACTGGGCTCTGCCCTCCCGAAACCTACACAGTAATGCTGTATTTAAAATTGCAATTGTAGTAAGTGCCAATTAATCAAGAGTTGCATGTAGAAATAATTCATGGTTTCCTGGATGTTGGGAGATCCTGGGAGTGGGAGATTATCACCTTATTTCATTTTGCCATCTCTTATCAGAAAATTATTCAGATGAATAATTTATTAAACTCGGAGAAAGAAAGGATACGAACCTTACTGTCTTGGTCATTCCTTGGTAGATATTTGGAATAAAATAATAATGCTGATCATGAATGGATACTTCAGGTTCCATATCTTTTCATAAGTCTGAGAAGATGCTATAGCAGAAAAGATACAGGGAGAAGAAATCAAGATAACTGTTTCTTTAACAGGTGAAAGGGAAAATGGAGATTATTTCAGTAGAATTTTTAAAGATACTATATCCAGTTTAAAATACTAGTAGAATTGCTTAGAAGTAAAATACTAGTGCCGGGCGTGGTGGCGCATGCTTGTAATCCCAGCATTTGGGAGGCTGAAACCAGAGGATCCAGGTTCGCGGCCAGCCTCAGCTACCTAGTGAGGCACTCCGCAACTTAGTGAGACCCGGTTTCAAAATAAAGAATAAAAAAAATAGGGCTGGGGGTGTAGTTCGGAGGTAGAATGCCCCTGGGTTCAATCCCCAGTACCGCAAAATAAATGAATAAATAAATAAATAAATAAATAAATAAATAAATAAATAAATAAATAAATAAATAAAATACTAGTAAAGTTCCGAATACTGAAATAATACCTGCTCCAGTAATTCAGCTTGTGGTAAGTGGTATTCAAACAAATTATCAGATCATAAACAATTGCTTTAGTTTTTTAAGTTGACTTTTATTTTCAGTTATGTATGTAGTATATGATCATTATAGAAAATTTGGAAAATACAGGAAAGTGTGAAAGAACAAAAAGTGGGCTTTGTCCTCCAATCCAGTGAACTAATCTGTTTCAAATGCAGTGTTCTTCTAGAGATATTTCTATACATACATATACCTATGTGGATTTTAAAAAGCTGATCATTCTTTGATTATAGTTTAATAAGATTTCTTTATTTGTTTTATCATAAGCGTTTTCTTAACTAGCTCTTGAAAACACATTTTTTATGGCTACATAATGTTTCATCACATGAGTGTACATAATTTATTTAACTCATCCATTATTGCTGAACGCTTAGATTGTTGTGATTTTTCAGTATTCTGAATATTGAACATCCTTGAACATAAATCCATAAATCCATGTTGGTTACTGTCTTAAGACAGAGTCCTAAAAAATTCCCATTAGTTTTAATTTGCAGTCTATCCAAAGCAAATAAAATGATTTTCTTTTAAAAGTGATTGTTACCTAAACTGTAGGCAGATTCATGATTATTTAGTACTTACAGTCCACTTAGATTTATTAAATAAGAAGCACATGCATGTACTCTTAAGATTGCATTCTCCTTTTCTTTTTTTGGAAAATGAGATTTAGTCTTTTCTTAAAGAAAAATCTGTACCCTATGTGTTGTGTTTTAGTGTTTTGGATGCCTCATTCCATAACATTTCACTTTTCTGTTCGTAGTCTCTTGTATGTGGTCCTTCATTTGACATAGCTTCCATTATTCCATTCTTGGAGCCACTCTCAGAAGACACTGTTGCTGGCCTGAGTGTCCATGTTCTGTGTCGTACGCGCTTGAAAGAGTATGAACAGTGCATCGACACACTGCTAGAGAGGTGCCCGGAGGCGGTCATCCCCTATGCTAATCATGAACTGAAAGAAGAGAACCGGGTATGCTTTTTAGATTATGTTTTCAGGCTTGATCAGTGATAATAAGATTTGATAATCTTGTTGCTTTATCTGCAAAATGAGGACAGTTTATTCCAGTCTAACTCCACAAAGGTGTGTGAGTCTAGCAAATATACATGTTTTGATATTGTATGTGTTGAATACTGTTTATTGCTATTAAAATGTATGATGATGATATGTTATCATCTTTAAAAATCTTTTGTTTGGAGATGAAATAGATGATTACCTGAAGATTTGGGGAACAATATATGATAGAAAAATATTTTCTGTGCCATGTGGCCTTTACGTTTAGAAATTAGAAGAGTTTGAAACTGTAATGCTTTTTCTTTTCTTCTTTTCTTCCTTGCCACTTAAGATGTGATAACAAGACATATCTATATTTCTTCTTGAAAATAGCCACATACATATATGCATTTTAAGTTACAAAGGACTCTTTATTTCAGTGTAAGCAGAAGACTGGCTGCTGATAGAACTTCCATTATAACAAACTTGAATTCATTGGTCAAATGATGTATTTTTGCCCTGTTTTTTCCTGCACAATCTTACTCACATTGGAAATCTGAGCATAAAATGCATCGAACAAAAAGTTATTTATTTTTTCCTAAGATAGATTCTATGGTGGAAAAAACTGCTGCCTGAACTTTGTCAGAGAATAAAGTGTTGTGGAGAGAAATATCAACTTTACTTGTCCTTGCTGAAAGGTAAGATTTTTTTTTAGTTTATTATAAATTTCTTTTCTTTTTTTTTTTTTTTTTTAAAGTTGGTTAGCTGATTTTATTTATTTTTTTTTTTTAATTTTTTTTATTGTAGTAATTCGTGCAATAAGTTTATTATAAATTTCAATTTCAATTTTAAATTTGCTGGAGGCTTGCTATCTCTAGGTTTTCCATGTGATTCTCAAGTGAGATGAAGAGGTCTTATAGAATCATCTGGAGAGCTTATTTTTAGCATTCTTATGCCCCCACAGTCAGTATTTATTTGTCTCTTCTCACAGAGTTGATGTTTAAGTTAATTTTCTCAAACACTTAACAAGTGTTTATCACAGTTAGAGAAACTCATAACTTCATTGTTTTAAAAGTTGGGGTGGCCATTAAGACTATTAAATCTTTTATTAATTATCTGGGTGCATAATTTACTTCATGTAGGAAGGTAAGATTATGGTAATTGAATGTAATTGAAAGTATTGAGGGATGACAAGTTCTTTAAGGATTTAAAAGTTGAATGTCTCTAGATCATAATTTTTTATAGCATGAGTAGTTGTTTGAATTTTCCTAATTTGTAGTCATTTATCAATCTTGATATGTAATTTTCATTTCCTATACTCTTGTGTGTTAATATTACTAGTTAATTGTCGTGTGATGACAACGGGCATGGTTATGTCGACTTCAGTGCATAGAAAATACCAGAAATTGGCAGTGCTGGAATTGTATTTTCCAGCTGAAGTGATAGATTTTTTTTAAATGTTAGGGAGAAACACTGGCTACTGAAAGCTGTTTTTCTGAAGATCCTGCTCAATTGAAGTTGTGTGTTTGTGATCAAGAAGAGGAGGAGTTGGCTTCCTCCTAACTTTGTCCTTCTGAGCTCCCTGAGTGCCTTTGGGTTTCAGTAAGTGGCAGGTACTTGATTGCTTTGCCACACTTGCATCAGATTTATCACGTAATTCATCGCTGATAATTTTGTCTTGGTGGGTCACTTGCCCTTGCACATGTACCACACTTCACACCTCAGCAACATAAAAGACTCATCATCCTTTTCTGGTTCAGCTCTATGTACTTTCTATACCTAACTTGCCCATAATCATTTCTCCAAATGCTTCTTTTTTCGTCTCCTTGAAAATATGTTTGTGTGTGTGCTCACACACCTGTGTGTGTCTGTGCACCATCGTTAGACTGTGATACTTTAAGAGCAGCCAGTGTTTTGTTTGTTTTTCATGGTGCACCCTCCTCGCCAGCAGTGTGCTTCTTCCATAGGGAATCCTCTGTAGCTATCTACTGATTGGAAGGGAGATTCCTGAAAATCTTCAATTCCTTTTCTCAGAGGTCTTCCTGTTGGAGATATAGCAGCATGCTGAGAAGAGCCTAGGATTCGAGTCTGAAGAATTAGAACCGAATTCTAGATCTGCCACTTATTGAATGACCTGGAGCAAGCCAGCTTTTTAATATCCTTGGACTACTGAGAAGTTCAGGTCTCACTCTAGAGTAAAATGTTGGACAAAATTGCAAGACAGTAAGGTGGGAGACATAAGTCAGGGACTTGCATGGTATGTTTAGGAGCCTGGATTTCTCCTTTCTGATGCAGTGTTTCCCAACCGTGACACTTTGGGAGTTGGAAAATTGTCTGTTTGTGTGGAGGCTTCCCATGTGCATTTTAGGATGTTAAGCAGCATGGCTACCTCTACCTCTCTCTCTCCCTCCCCCCCCCTCCCCCTCCCCCTCTTCCTTTCTTCTTTCTTCCCAGCTCCTCATGTACAGCCTTTGGCTTTCTGAGTCTGGCTTGTTTTGCTTAATTCAGTGCTCTCTAGTTTCACTCATTTTCCTGCAAATGACATAATTTGTTCTTTATAGACATATTTAATGACATATTTGTTCTTTGTCCATTGTGTGTAGATACCACATTTTCTTTATCCATTCCTCTGTTGACAGACACCTAGGTTGGTTCCATAACTTGGCTCTTGTGTTGTGCTGCTATATAAACATGGGTGTGCATGTATCACTATAATATTCTGTGTTCAGTTCTTTTGTAACAATCCTGAGGAGTGATATAGCTGGATCATATGGAGGTTCTCTTCCTAGTCTTTTGAGAACCTCCATACTGATCTCCATAGTAGTAGTACTTCTACTAACAGTGTGTAAGTGTTCATTTCCCCCACATTCTCACCAGCATTATTGCTTGTATTCTTGATGACTGACATTCTAACTGGAGTGAAATGAAATCCCAGTGGAGTAGAGTAGTTTTTATTTGCATTTCCCGATTGCTAAGGATGTTAAACATTTTTTCATCTATTTGTTGACCATTTGTATTTCCTCATTTGAGAAGTGTCTGTGTAGTTCATATGCCTATTTATTGATTAGATTATTTTTTAATTATAAGTTTTTTGAGTTCTTTATATACTCTGGAGATAAATCCTCTGTCAAAGAGTAGCTGGCAAGATCTTCTCCATTGTATAATTCTATCTTCATGACTGTAATTGTTTCTTTTGCTGTGTAGAAGCTTCTTAATTTGATGCCATCTCATTTCTTAATTCTTGGCATTATTTTCTGAGATTTAGGAGACCTACTGAGAAAGTCATTGCCTGTGCATAAATGTTAAAGTGATGACCCTACATTTTCTTCTAGCAGTTGCAAAGTTTCTGGTCTAATTCCTAGACCTTTGATCTATTTTGAGTTGACTTTTGTTCAGGGTGAGAGATAGGGATCTAGTTTCATTCTTCGACATATGGATAGAATGTTTTCCAGTTTTCCCACATGCTGAAATGGAAGATATTACGCATGCAAGATTACATAATAGATCATTCCTGGACAACTTGTAGATTTGGATAGCCAGTGAATAGAATTAAGCAAATTATTTTAATCTTTCCTTAGCCTCAGTTTTCCCAACTGTAAATCAGGCGCAATACCTCCTAGATTATCCTCTTGGGAATGGGGCTTTGATTAGAATAATAAAAACCTCAAAGGATTCTGGAATAAAAAGTTACGCACATAAGTACTGTACCAACTTTTAAAGTACTTTCTATATTTAAGGCATTGACCTTCTTGGAGTTGTAACCTGTATTATTAGCCTCTTGTTGGTAGGAGAAGAAGAGAATTGGGCAGTGGTGAGATTTCTGTTGACTCTATAACCACTCAACACTAGTCTCCAAAGTAATTTTTTTTGGTATCTAAGATACTTAGCAAGGTCCCACATTTAGGTAAATATTCTGGTTTACTAGGGAAACATCAATAATTCATGTTTCTCATATGGGTTTTGCAAATAGTTAGTCACTATTTACTAAGGTCCCCTGATAGATTAGACGTGTATTGGACTTTAATTCTCACACGAACTCTGGAACTAGCAGATGGAACTACGTAGATTGAACTACGTCCAAGAATCTGGATTTCTTCCAGGTTTGTCTGATTCCAGAGCTCAGGGTCTTTCCCACATATCCCTTGAGGCTCTGCTCATTAGCTCTTCAGCAACAAGGACAGTTTACACGGTTCCTCTGTGTAAAGGACAGTTAAGATTGCTGACTTTGTAGGGTTTTCTGTTGCAATAACTGCATTATAGAATAAGCAGGCATGAATGGCAGTGAAGTGTGGGTAGAGTCCCAAGACCAGAAGGAGGTTCAGGAGGAACATTGTTCTTTTTTTTTTTTTTTTTTCCGGTACTGGGGATTGAACTCAGGGGCATTCTACCTCCGAGCTATACCCCCAGCCCTATTTTTTATTCTTTATTTTGAAACAGAGTCTCACTAAGTTGCGGAGTGCCTCACTAGATAGCTGAGGCTGGCCACGAACCCGGATCCTCTGGTCTCAGCCTCCGGAATGCTGGGATTACAAGTGTGCGCCACCACGCCCGGCTAACATTGTTCTTAAAGTGTCAGCCTCCTCTTCCCAGAATAGGGAAGCATGCATCTATTACGGATTAATAGAATCATAATTTGCATAATTGTCTTTACAGATATGTTTAATAAGTTCTTAATATTGAAAGTGTTTTTTACCAAAGCACCTTACTTTGTAGCTTAGAAAAAGAGGCGTTTGGTCATGAAAACAGATCTGTGCTATTAATAACATGAAAATCTCAGAAAAGAGAGGAATTGGCTTAGAAAAATGTTATCCAGTAGTTAATGGTATTTCCTTACCTGGCAAACAGTCTTTACAGATTAGCCATAGTATAATCCTAACATTAAAACAGTATTCAGATGATTGTATCTCTCTTTCCGAAATAGTAGAAATCTATTGAAAAATAATGTCGTAATCCAGCAGTGAAATAGTAACTCCACGTCGTGTGGGGCTAACTATAAAATTTGCTTCAAAGGATTCTAGAGAAAATAAGTTGTTGAAATAAAAAAAAACCTGTGGATTTAAGAGACTAATTTTTTTCTTTGTAGTGCTAGCATTTGTCACATGAACTAGTTTCTGATTAACTGAGTGAATGAATAAGACAAGAACTGGATGAGAGACAGACTTTCGCTTCTAACTTGGACTCTCTTTTCCACAACAGAAACCTTGTCCGTGGTTGCTGGGGAGCTGGAACTGAGGGATTTCTTGAGTGTGCTCCCAGAAGATGGCACTGCAGCGTTCTTCTTGCCCTATCTTCTGTACTGCAGTCGCAAGAAATCACTGACTTGAAGGTGTCATTTGAAAGACACCACAGTGGCATGAGAGACTGAATTTTTAAAAACTCAGTATCAGGTAAAAATGTAAGCAAAGGATTTTTTATATTTCATACATACACATATATCTGATGCTTTCAGAATGCTTGCCTTACCGTTAGTTTCTTAATTTATAACCTGAATCCATTTAATTATCCAGAATGTAGAAAAGCTTCAAGACATAAGAATTCTTCAAAGAATTCACATGTTTTATGCTGACTTAGTCCAAGGAACAACATCAATTCATTGTTGAGACATGACAATCTTTTTCATCCCAGGATTTTTTTTTTTCACTTTTTTTTTGTGTTCGTGGTACTGGGGATTAAACCCAGGAACATTCTACCTCTGAGCTACACTCCCAGCCCTATTTTTTATACTTTATTTTGAAACAGGGTCTCACTAAATTGCAGAGGGCCTTACTAAGTAGCTGAGGCTGGCCGTAAACCTGCAATCCTCCTATCTCAGACTCCCAGGTATTGGGATTATAAATGTACACCACCACACCTGGCTCTTCATCCCAGGATTTAAAAAAATGTTTTATTTATTTTTTTCAGTACTGAGGATTGAGTCCAAGGGCATTCCACTACTGAGCTACATCCCCAGCCATTTTTTTTTTTTTTTAATTTTGAGACAGAGTTGTCAAGATTGGCCTCAAACTTGTAATCCCCCTGCCTCAGCCTCCAGAGTAGCTGGGATTACAAGTGTGTGCCACTGTGCCCAGCATCCAGGAACAATTTACGGAAACATTTTGCAAGTATGCTTGAATATCACTTCAAGTGATCCAGAATTTTATCTTCTTTTTTTTTTTTTTTTTTCAGATTTCTCTATTGGGTTATTTTTTAATTTAATAATTCTCTTTAAGAAAGATGGAACTGTTTTGCCACAGTAAAAGATTTTAAACTTTATTTTCTTGGTACTTTAAAAACTCACATTGTGTTTTTTTCTGAATCAAATGAAGTACAAGTTCACAAAACTAACTTCTGGCTATTAACATGATTTGTTGAATGCATTTTTTTTTTTCCAGCCAAAGCCTTGTTTCCGTTTTTTGTTGATGTATATTCTTGCTCTTTCAGCTAGAGTATTTGTAAAAATAAAGAACTATATCATGATATTCACAGCTGTCTTTTTTCTTAATCTCTTATTAAAGAATTTTGAGTCCAAGTTTACACATTGATAGTGCCCACTAGATCCACTTATTACTGTGTAAAAATTCTACTTTCCCAGTATTTGCCACAACAGTATTCTGAAGCTTTGCTTCTAATGGCAGCTTATTAATTTATTATTTCATCATTTTAATTTTATTTTTACCTAGATTTAACACAAGCATTGTTTCTCAACTTATTTTTTCCCCTGGTTCCAGGCAACATCCCCTTGGCCATCTTTTATGGTTCAACAAAATTCAGAGTGGTATTTAAAATTTTTCATTTAATTTTTATTTCTTTTCTTTACACTTGCACCCCCTATCCATGCCCACTAGCTCATTAGAAATGCTGTCAGCAACATGTTAGAGGGAGAGTGATGGAAAGGCAATGGCTGGAAACATTTCAGTGCACCTTAATAGTGAGTCTGTGAGGACCACCCCGGACAGATGGACATAGATTTTTTAAATACAGTTTTATAAAGCCCCAATAGTGGTATTGACGGGGACTGAGCCTGTATTGATTGCTAATAAGGGGAGTATTAATTGCTAATAAGAACAAGCTTTCATACTTAGGCAGGACAATAAAATACTTTTCTTTGTTTCTAAGCTGTCAGCCAAGACTTCTGTCCAAGGTTGACCTTGGTCAGCTAAAAGCTGAACACTGAATGCTGAGAACTGCACTTAGAAGGAAAGAATTCTGCAGACCCTCACAAGGCTCAGACCAAAATAAAGATGAAAAAGCAGGCTGAATTAACCCAGTATTGATTATTAATAAGAATGCAAAAGTAGTTAAAGCTTCTTTAGAAAGCCACACTCCCATGTTACCAAACAAGCCGGCAGCTACAGGGGCTGTTGAGCAGACAAGTTACCATAAGAGAGAAAGATGTTAAAATGTACACAAAGACACAAGTATCAAGACTTTCTAAAGAGTCAGTAAAAATGAACAAAGAACAATGCGGGCTATGCAGCCCCATGATCAGCGATGTCAGAACAGTCTATCCTTATGAGAATGAACAAAAGGGGCCACAAAGAAAGCTAACACAGCAAAGACAACAAAGCAGGTCAGCCCTACTTTCTGGTGGAAAAGAAAGACTACTCACTGGCTAACAGGATAGGAGGGACGGAAAACGAATTCCTGTAGGAATACCGCATTCTCAGGGCACAGTCTCACCTCTGACCCGCTGCATCACGTCTCTCTGACATGGTGCTTTCCTTGCTCTGTTCTCCTCCCCCCTTTCTACCTGTAATAATAAAACCTTGCATAAGTTTGCTGCAGTTCTGGCTTTTTTGTTTTTTAATAAACTAGCCAAGAACAAGAACCCACAGTGACGCCTTTCCAAACCGTAACAGTGTAAGTGCCTGTATAAATCAATTATCTAGTGTCTAGGTGTCATTCATATGTCATGATACGGTTTTGTGATCTTTCCATCTGCGATAAGGTAACACAGCCCCCCCACCCTGGGCCACACAAATGTGTAGAGTTGTATTTGCAGTCTTTTAATGTTTATAGCCACTCCAAATTCTCTTCACACTTTCACACATTGTTAGGGATCATTGCTTTATTTTTTTTTTCCACTTATCACCAATTTATTTCTTTCAGCCAGACTTGGTCTCTATAGAAAGAAAAAATTTAAGACCATTATTTAAAATAGTGTATTTTATATGGTTAAAAAAATTAGCAGCTCGTGCTTGAAATGTATTCTAATTTTAAAGTGTTAGTTACTTGTTTAATAAATTTTAATTCATTTATATTTTTCTCATTTCCATTTGTTTAATCTCTCATTCTAGTACTCCTTCCTTTAATTAAAGAAAATGTCCTTTCCTCCCTACAAGATCCTTATTAATTATAGAGGGGGGAAAACCTGGCAGATACCAGTAACGGAACAAGTCAACATCCTATGGCTCCTGACATGGGATAATGAGGAAAGCACAGCATCGCTTCTGTGGTAGGGTTGTGAAAAATGCGTTAACACAATCCTGAGGAAGCATTAGACCAACTCAAATTGAAGGACGCTCCACAAAGTGACTTCCCTACATAGTTAAAAAATGTCGGAACTGTGAAAGACAAAGACCGGGGAACTGTTCTAGAGTAAGGGAGGCCTAAAAGACATGGCCACAGGGTGGCACATGATCCAGGGTTTTCTTTTCTATAAAGAAGGAGTGATCCAGGGTTTTCCTTTTCTATAAAGAATGTGAGTAAGAAGCTGGGAGTGGTGGCGCACGCTTGTAATCCCAGCATTCGGGAGGCTGAGACCAGAGGATCTGGGTTCGTGGCCAGCCTCAGCTACCTAGTGAGGCACTCCGCAACTTAGTGAGACCTGGTTTCAAAATAGAAGAATAAAAAATAGGGCTGGGGGTGTAGCTCGGAGGTAGAATGCCCCTGAGTTCAATCCCCAGTACCGCAAAAAAAAAAAAAAGAATGTGAGTAAGATGGTGACATTTAAAAGAGATCTGTAGTTTCTGATCATTGTTAATTTCTTGATTTTGACCTGCATTGTGGATATGCACAAGAATATTTGTGTAAGAATGGTCTTTTCTTTAGTAAATACGGGTATATATTTACACACACAGACACATCATCTGTGTGTGCGCCAGGGAGAGAGAGAGTTAGATGGGCACCAAGCACAATATTAGATTTGGATACTTAATTAGAAATACAAATACAGTCCCCGGCTATAAGAAATTTAAAGCTCAGCAAGCTTTTTTCCCCCCTAACAATCTGTATCTTAAAGGTTATCTTACTGTCATAGAAAAGTCACAGTCTAAAAAAAGCACCTTATACATTTGACAAAGAAGGTCCTTGTATGTTTCTGGAAGCGGAAATGAAACATTTCATATGACAGGATATCTGTTCTTTTTTAATGATTTTTTTTCCCTTGTGCAGAAAATTGTCTCCTGGTATATATTACCAAAAGATTTCATTCTGCCCTCCTGGGCTTCCTTGTCTGTGTCATGGTAGGCAGAAAGTTTTCTGAGACTTAAAAATTGATGTAGACTTTATCAAAGCTGTATCAAACCCTCATTTGAAGATAATTCATGTGAGTAAGCATGGTTCAAACTATTATTTGTTTGTTACCACTTTCTTCCAGTCCCAAACAATACTTTTTTTCTTGGTAAAAGTTAAATTTCTCTTTAGTTTTTTTTTTTTTTTTTTAAATGTGCGTTTCCTTCATGTTTGCTATTTGCTCTACCATTTTCTCTACAGCTTTAAAAACAAGCTTTGCCTTCTTAACCAAGCAGCCCTCTCCCTTGTCCCCTCCAGCCTGTTACACGGAGGGAGTGTCCATGTCTTGTCTCTGTGTAGGATGCACCTGGAGCCACGAATTTGCACATGTGAATTCCCCAGATGCCTCAGTATTCACTCACTCTCTATAATTTTTCTGAGCAGGGTTATCCTTTTGTGTGGTTTACGTTGCAAGTGAGTGTTTTTAAGAATTATTTATAATTTTCTTTCTCAGCCTTTCAACTCTTTCCACCTTGATCAAGTTACTAGGATTAAACTCAGTGGTTATTTGCCTTTTTCAAGTCTTTCGTGTTCTTGTATTATCAGTGACCATGCTTTGTAATGAAAAGGGCTTTGGTGGCAGTAGTGTTTCATGATAGAAGGTGTTTGTGTAAGATCTGGGAGTGAGTTAAAACTTCCTTTGCACTGAGGATTAATCCTTCAATCATTTTTAACCTTGAAATATATTTACTCCTATAATTTCATCTCATATCTTCTCTTTTATTCTCATTTTGAGGATGAAACATAGAAAGTTGTTTCTTTTCATAATTTGCATTTGCCATGTCTAATTCCAACACAATTCTGAACTCAGAAACCTAGGAAAGACCAAGCTTTGTAATGACAGTGCAGAAATTTCGCTCTTCACATATCTTGTTGGTATGTATCTCCAAAGAGACTATTCCTTTTCCTGCATTTTCTCTTTGTGGATGTGCTCACACATGTAGGGAGGAGTTGTAATAAAACGTTGGGAGCAGGAAATTTAAATTCAAATTTTTTTCCCAGGGTCTTTCACAAACAATAATCAATAATGCCTTCCCTTTTCCCTGGACAGGATGCTGCTCTGCTCACTGACTTAGAAATTATGTTAGTTATTTGGGATTGTCTTGTGCCTCTTTTATGGTAAAGATGCTACCTAGAAAAAGGTTAATGTTTTCATTTAAGAAAGGAATTAAATTCTCAACTTTGTGGGTTTTTGCTTTCATTTTGCAATACAGCATATCAAACCTGGCGCCTCACACATGCTAAGCAAGGACTCTACCACTGAACTATACCCCTAGCCCAGAAATTAAGTTCTAAATGTACCTTTGTAAGTCATGGTTTATATCATGATAAATAACTAATTGACCGCTCCCTTATACTAGCTCTAGGTATAACTATGCTGCATCAAACCGAGGTCATTTTGCACCAGCTTGGAGACTACTGGTGCTGTTGTGTATACTGGCTACCAGGAAATGAGCACTATCCCATACCATTTAGCAGTAAAGATTCCTGTTTGGAGGTAGAGAAGGAAGAAATCAAGGCAGCAAATTCACAGACTCTTCATATTAGGAGACACATATAGGCAAAATAGGCTTCTTCATTATATTCATAATGCACGACTTCTAGAATTACAAACCCTATTCACCTTCATTTGGTAGAACGGTGTAGGTTGTCTCCATCCCGGCGTGAATGTGGTCAGTCACATGGCAGTGCAGTAACCAGGTTCCGGGTATTTGGGGCAACATTTCTAGGGTTTGGTACGTCCCAGGGAAAATGTCAAAGACGTCAGAGCTATAAATGCCCCTGTGCTTAATTAGAAAAATGACAAACATTATATATACAAGAGATTCTTTCATTGGGGAGTTCGGGGGTATTATGAAAAAATGGATAAATCTTGTGGTTGTTGTTATTGTTTGCTTTTTAAAAAGTCCCTGTACATTTGTGTTTAATATAATCAGCGAAGCGTGTGGCCCTTGTGTTCTTACTTAGCCCTCAGCACTACCACCACCAAGTAAGTGGCATAAAGGACAGAGTGAGCTCATCAAGCACGTCTGCGGCTCTGCATGCCTGTTTGTCACTTGAGCCACACAAAGGGCCTAAGCTGTGGCTCCGCTCCAGTCCAACCTCACTTTTGCCTGAACCTATCCTAGACTGTCTTATCTATAAAACTGTAGGGCAAGGAGGATAAGAAAGGAGGCAGAAAAGGAGGCCCATGGAGGTGCCAGAAACCACAGAGCCTCAACCATACAGAGGAACTGAGGTATATTTCTGCAGGGATAGAATTGAAAGTCCACTAAAAACATCAATATAAAACAATGCAGATTATAAAATGGAGTTTCTGCAATGTGCTTTTCAGTAGCTTCTGCATTTTCTATATTAACTCAAAGGTAAGAAAAAAGTATTTCCAAAGGGGCCACTGGTTCCTGCTGACATTGGCACTGGGGTAAGGAACAGAAGTTAAGGGAGATCTAGCGATGTGGCTTGACACCCATCTGATGATCTTGCTCATCTCAGGCTATTTAAGACACAGCTGTGAATGGGCAAGTCAAAGGTTATGGTAGACTTGTACTGATCCCTCCTCCTGGCCCACCATTATGTGAACACTTCCACCCTTTCTGTTAGCAATTCCACTCCCGTGCCTTACTCAAGAATGTGGGAGAATAATTCCACAACAATCCAGTAAATTACAAATGCAGGGAGGGCCCAATGTGTGACAAAGGCCTGGGGTGCCAGCTGAAACTGTTCTCTTCTCTTTGAATTTATTTATTTATTTATTTATTTATTTATTTATTTATTTATTTATTTATTTATTTATTTGTACTGGGGATTGAGCCCAGGGGCACTCTACCACTGAGTTGAATCCCCAGCCCTTTTTACTTTTTTTATTTTTCTAAGTTGCCCACATTGCCCTCAAACTTGCAGTCCTTCTGCTTCAGCTTCCTGAGAAGCTGGGATTGTAGGCATGTGCCATCTTGACACCCAGTTGAAAGTTTCATTTTTTTTTTTTTTACAAATATCTCCGAGTAAACTTTGTTGTTGCTGCTGTTTGTACTAAGCCATATTCAAGTAGAGCAAGGATGAGTGCCAGGAGTGGCCCTTACCTTATAGTGGAAGCTGTGGCCATGGAAATGTACCGTGTGCAAGTCTATTTCATTGCCCATTCCCATCAGGTACCAGTTGACCTCGTCTCCCACGTGCATCGTGAGGCCTTGGAGGTTTCCAAACATTCTTCCATTGATAGCTGGGAAACACATGATTTTGTGTTACCTTCCAGGATGTGTTAAGCCAAGAGCTATTTCATAGAAAATATGTTAATGAAGGCATCTTCTTGATGTAATAGGACTTTTTTTCACTACAAATGGGAGTGGATATTTTAAGGTCACTGATGCCACACCCTGCTTTTCTAGTCATTTTGCACCAAAAGCCTCAATCCTAATTGTGGATTTAATTAAAAGTGAGTGAGATTTTGGAAGTGGGAGAGAAATTAGCAAAGGATTTTAAACCTAGTTCCCTTTTTGTTTTGAACATAATTCTACTTGACAAAGTGAGGAAGTCATTTATCTTAATGTAACAAATGAATAGTCTCCAAAGTAATTTTATGTGTAAGGAGAAAGTAGAAAAGGGAAAAAAATGGTTTTAGAATAATTTCTCATACCATGCATTTTATTGCTTTCTATGAATTCATCACTCTCTCTCGATACTTTTTCAGGGTGATCAATGTATGTTTTGATGTTGTCATCTAGGTACCAAGATTCGTTCTCATCAAATACTAGGAACAGAAGGGAGAATTCTGGTTTCTTTATGGGATTGTATACTGTCTTGTAATGTTTCCGACAGACAATCAGTGGGCCAATTAATCCACTGTAGAGATCCTGAAAACAAGCAAAAGCCTCAGTCATTCTTGTAATATAGGTCAGACCTTCAGAGAACTGGGACCTATCACCTATCACCTCAGGAATTTTGGAGGGACTGATTTTAGTAGTAGACTTGGCCCCATGTGGTGCTGCCAACTTAGTAACTTTGTACTTGGAATAGTTAAGTTGAAACAGTGGTGAGTAGTGGGTAGGTTATATAGGTGATGTAGAACTAAGAGAGATACATACAGAGGCCAAAACTTGGCTCAGCTAATGAGAAGGGATTTGAAAGGACCCCAATGAACAGTGTTGGTTTGTTTATTCCACATGCTCATGAACTCATGCACGTGAGCCAAGCATTATCCCAGTACTCTAAATCTGTAGAGGAGTAAAACAAAGCCCCTGCTCTCGGGAAACTCAGTCTAGGAGGGAAACTAGAGGAAGAGAAGAAAGAGAAACAAGAAATTTGAACGCCAGTGGGGTCACGTGGAATGCTAATGGGCATCCAACGCTAATGGGAGGTTGACCACACTGACTCTTAAATCTAAGAAGTTTGCTTTGGCTGAGTGGCAGTGGTAGCAGAATTGGTCTTGAGATGTCTTTGGGCTGAATCATCTTAGGGCACTTCAGATTTTGCCTTGTGAATAATAGGTAGCCACTGAAAAGTTGGACAGAGAATGGCAGTAAGTTTGTGTTATTCAATCATTCTGGTGAAGCAAAGGAAGGCTTAGAGAAGGAAGAGACGAAGCTGGGAGGCCACTGAAGTAGTTGAGACAAATTTCAAGAACCTGAATTGCAGGGATGGAGAGAAGGAATGGATTGAGCTGTAGGTGGGTGGGTGGATTGGCTGGGTTAGCCAGAAAGAAGTAGGAACTGGGTAATTCAGAGTTCTTACTCAACACAACTGAGTCGACTTGATAGTCGTGCTGCTTATTACAGCAGGTAATACAGAAAGAGGAGTAGCCCGGTGTCCGTTTAGGGTTGCCGAGTTTTAAGTCCTTGTGAGAACTGCTGCAGGAGATGCCCAGAAGGCAAGTGTATGGACAGGACGGGAACTTGGAAATCTGGACTAGAGATGCATTTCTATGAAACGATCACAGTGTGTCTTCTGATTTATCGTGGTTGTTGAATAGTTTTTGGCTTTGAACAGTTTCATCAGATAATATCTTTATAGTTGTGATTG
The DNA here is from genome assembly GCA_004027655.1 of Graphiurus murinus. NCBI lineage: Eukaryota > Metazoa > Chordata > Mammalia > Rodentia > Gliridae > Graphiurus > Graphiurus murinus. Next base: position 25,517 of record PVLC010012403.1, read on the forward strand.
ACTGCTGAAATCAGTTTTTTTATTATCTTGTAATAAAGAGCTCTGAAACTATGCACCTCAGCTTTTCGAATTTAATGTATTTTCACATCAACAGGGAAATAAAATACTCCATTGGTATGTAATTTCTATAGTGTTAACCATAATCATCAGCATTACGGTAAGTATAACTTTTTTTTTTCAGTACTGGGGATTGAACCCAGAGGCATTCTACCCCTGAGCTACATACCCAGCCCTTTTGTATTTTTATTTTTTGTTTTGAAAGAGTCTCACTAGGTTGATGAGACTAGAGTCATGCTAAATTGCTGAGGCTGTCCTCAAATCTGCAATCCTCCTATCTCAGCCTCCCAAGTACTGGGATTACAGGCATGCACCATCACACATGGCTAATTATAACTATCTTAAAAAATAAGCAAACAGAGCCGGGCGTGGTGGCGCACGCTTGTAATCCCAGCATTTGGAAGGCTGAGATCAGAGGATCTGGGTTCGAGGCCAGCCTCAGCTACCTAGTGAGGCACTCCACAACTTAGTGAGACTCGGTTTCAAAATAAAGAATAAAAAATAGGGCTGGGGGTGTAGCTTGGAGGTAGAATGCCCCTGACTTCAATCCCTAGTACCGCAAAAAAAAAAAAAAAAAAAAAAAAAAAAAAAAAAAAAAAAAAAAAAAAAAAAAAAAAAAAAAAAAAAAAAAAAAGCAAACAAACAAAATTATGTTAAAGTAGATTTCAGAGCAGCACCTTTTTGTGGGGTTCTAACCTAGATTCGGAGATGTAGAAACCTCTAATCTCATCTTCCTTCAATTCTTTGTTTGTTTTGGGGATTGTCACAAAACACAAATGACTTAAAATTTACCTTAACTGGATTCTCAGTTGAATAGTAAGCCCATGGAATACAAGCTGAATCCTCTATACCAGCACCAGATCTTTCTGGGATTTTCCATACATAAGTGCGAATTTCACCTAAATCAAGAGTTAATGTATTTGGATCTGATTATCTTTAGTTTATATTACACACACACACACACACACACACACACACACACACACACACGTACACACACACATGATGTAACTTTGAGAACCAGTGACCCAGGAACTGGAAATGTCAGGGGAATTCGTTTTTAAAACTACTACTCAAAATTCCTTCTAGGAACTTAGTTTTGTGTGTGTGTGGTACTGGGGATTGAACCCAGGGGCATTCTACCTCCAAGCTACACCCCCAGTCCTCCTATTTTTTATTCTTTATTTTGAAACAGGGTCTCACTAAGTTGCGGAGGGCCTCACTAAGTAGCTGGAGGCTGGCCGAGAACCTGGATCCTCCGGTCTCAGCCTCCCAAGTACTGGGATTACAAGCGTGCGCCACCATGCCCGGCTAGGAACTTAGTTTTAAAATAAGCTGTAAGATACATTATATGCCATTTTTGTGGGTGTTACTTATTAATTAACTAGCTGTGATACACTTACTATACCACAAAGACAGGAGGTGGCCATTCCAGTGTCGTAATTTGAAGGGCCTCTGCAAACTGAGCTTGAAGTGTTTTCCTTAACAGACTTTTTCCTTCCACTATCTGATGGTTGCCCAGCAGTGGCCAGCACCTCCCCACAGTCACCCCTGCATCTGTGTGTCGGGGCCACCCTGGTCAATTTCTTGGTGTCACCATCACCTTCCTCTCCTCGCCCTCCATCGTCCTCTGTGAGCTCATGGTTCCTGGCCCGCAGTTGTTTGATCTCTTGACCTGGGGAGTCACTGATTGTCCAGCTCTGTGTACCTCCTCTCCACTTTATCCCCTTTCATCACACTTTACACTGCTCTGGCTCTACTCTGTCATACGCAGGACTTAACCACACCCTGGACCTCGACGCTTTGAAGGTGGCCAGCTGCCCCACCCCCTGCGTTGCCAAGACCTGCCCCCCTTCCCACGGGTTCTTCCCCAGCCTGATCTCCGTTTCTGGTCACCTGTGATTCCAGAGCACACCTTGACTTTGGGCAGTGTCCACTCCCTGACCACGCTACTGGCCACTCCGCATACCCAGACCTCACCATTACATATGAAAAAACGCTGCTCAACTGACTTGCCAAAGTCCAGCAAGCCTTCACTGAGCCAAGCAAGGTATGCTGGTCTCAGAGGTGTGTTTTCCTTTTTCCTCAAGCTCATAGTTCAGCCATTAACTGTGTCCTTGCCTGTTATCTAAGCAGTTTCACTGGGAATGTAAAGTGCAGGTTCATGGGCTGAGACTCAGCTCAGTGGCAAAGCGCTTGCCTTCCATGCAAACACCCTGGGTTCAATTCCCCCGGAACCAAAAATTAAAAAATAAAATGTGGGTTCACCACCCAGACATATTACTGTCTCCATCTCTGCTTTTACTTATTACATTAAGCCACAAAATGACATTTCCTTCTCCTCTGCCCTTCCCAGCCTGCTCTTCACCAGTGCTTGAGGCCCCCAAACCTTGTCACCTTTGGCTTCTATTAGGGTTTGGATTGAGAATGTCCCCCCAAAATTAGGTGGTAGACAGGGCGATCACATTAGCGGTGGGACTTGATTGCTGGGGCCATGGACAGGGAGTTTGTGTGTCCCAGGCCCTGCCCAGCTGTAGCCTCTGCTCCTCCCTCTGTTTCCCACTGCAATGTCCTGAGGATGCATAGCCCTGACCTCTGACATCTCCAAAACCTTGAGCAAATACGTCTCCCTCCCTCTAAGTTTTGCATGTCACAGCAGTGACCATGCCGACTGAAATAGCTCCTCCCTTCCCCAACGCTCCTGGCGCCTAATTTTCAGCCAGTCACTTGGGCACCACCTTTCAAATAGAATTAGGAGATGATAACTTCTCCCCACTTTAGCTGCTCTGCTCTGTTCCAAATCTTGATAATTTGGACAATTTGTTTTTAACCCAGATTATTGCAATAGTGTCCTAACTGACCCCCAGTGCTGTAGCATAACCCTGCACACTTATCAGCCAGAACAGTACCTAAAGTGTTCACTGGATCACCACTGCCCAGCTCCAGTCCCCACGGGGGTATCTAAGAAAGTCTGAATCCTGGCCTCCTGGGGCCATCCCCCTCTGCCCAGGCCCTGAGCTGCGTTCACACCTGCGGCAGGGGCTCTTCCTTGTCTACTTTGCTCTCCTCTGGCCTCCTTGCTGTTCCTCAGACACCTTGCAGGGGTCGAGAGTCCTTTTGTCTTTCTTCTTTTGTTTTTGGTACTTGGGATTAACCCAAGACCATTCTACCTCTGAGCTAAACCTCCAGCCCTATTTTTATTTTTTTATTTTAAAACAGTCTCACTGCGTTGCTGAGGGCCTTGCTAAGTTGCTAACACTGGTCTTGAACCTGTGATTGCCCAGTCTCAGCCTCCCAAATGTTGGGATCACAGATGTGTGCCTAGAATCTTACTCTACAATAACCTCGCCATTGTCACCTCCTCAAAGAAGCCCTCTTGATTGCCCTGCTTAAAACAGCACCCTTGCTGCTATCTCTCACCCCCTGCTGGATCTTTTTTGGAGCATGTTTTACTACTCACCATTATGCATGTCTGTTTCTCTCCCTCCAAAGATTTGTTTACCTAATCACTCAGAAGAACCTGAGGTCCATATTTTCTATTCTGCTAAATGTATTAGAGCAACTCTGTTGAGCAGTTATTTTTCTTATTCAATATATTTGACAATTGCAAAGTTATTGAAAAATGAGGTTTTTCCAGAAGTCACCTTTCCACCTAATAGAAGAAAAATTCTGAAAGAAGCATTTCTTGAGCTCCCAGAATATGCCAGAGGCTGGACTAGGTACAAGGGATTTAAAATTCCCAGGGGGCTGGGTGTGGTGGCACACACTTGTAATCCTAGTACTTGGGAGGCTGAGATGAGACTCAGCTACTTAGTGAGGCTCTCCGCAACTCAGTGAGATAAAGAATAAAAAAATAGGACTGGGGGTGTAGCTCAGAGGTAGAATGCCCCTGGGTTCAATCCCCAGTACTGCAAAAAAATAAAAATAAAAAATAAAATTCCCAGGGGAAGCCTCTGGCCCTTCAAACCCTGCCTGGGGGGACCAGTATACAGAGACATCCAGCCACCCAGCACAGTAGATGTCAGCAGAGGCTTGCTCTGGCTGAGCCGGGAGGGACATCTCTGACTCCCCCTGGGACATTTGCAGCTGGCCAGCACCTTCAGGCTCGCTCGCATTGCTCTCCTGGGGGTGTTTGGTCCAAGCAGGAACATGCACACAGGCATCTAGGCAGGCACCTGTGCTCCCTCCCTTGTACCCCACTACCTGCCTCCCCACTCCCTCAGGCCCCACTTGGTTGCAGGGAGTGGCTCCATGTCAGCAGCAGCCATTCTCAGAGGCTGAGACCCTGCAATGGGCGCCCCCCCCACACACGGTACCTGGTAACGTTGACGTAACTATAGGTCTATCTGTTTTCACTCCATGGGCGTGTATTGAGTAGGGCCTTGAGGCCATGTTTTTGAAGACAATTCTAACTTTATCTCCAACATTTGCGAAAAGCTTTGGACCTGGTAAGAGAGAAAAGGGAGAGTGGCTTATTTACTGGTCAGACTGAAATGTCTAACTCTGTAATAAAAGCAGAGCACAGGGAATGCTCACAGGAAGGCTGGAGTCTTTTATTCTCTGTGACTTTGTGCTGTGAGAGTCCTGGACTTATATCAGGCACCAGAGCAGAAGACATAGTGCTTTGGGATGAAAGCCCCAGAATTAGCTTCCTGGAAAGATGAGACCATGGTGTATCTCTTGTCCAGAGTGCTGGGGTGTCTTTGACCTAAAAGTCTCCTGCAGGGTAGCAGTCCAGTTGTGGTGAGCTGTCCCTGGCCTGCAGTCATTTCGCAGCCCTTGCTCCCATTCCTCAGGGTCCAGGAATCCCAGACCTTCCTGCCTGTGAGTTAGGATAGATCGTACTTGAAAGGAAGGGCTGCTCCTCCAGTTCTGTCCTCTAGCCAATTGCAGCCATCCTGTGTCTGCTAGAGTGCCATCCTTCACCAATGCCATTTTCCTTTGAGTGTCTTATTCTCTGGGTTGAGGATAGCCAAGCCCCAGGGGAACTCTGATAAAGTGGAAATATCGAAGGGCTGGAAACAGAGGTATCATGGTTTTCAAGAAAATTCCCAAGACTGGTGTCGGTCTTGGGAGTTTAAGACATTCTGTCTTAAAGTGGTTCCTGCCCAATTCAAGACAACTTTTGGCCTGCCTTGTACATGGTAAGACTGCTTCCTTATTTCAATAGATGATAGACAGACTGGGAGAGAGATATATCCTATTATAATTAATCATTTACAGCTTACCTTTAAAAGCAAATGCCAAGACAGGTGTAGTGGCGCATACCTGTAAGCCCAGGACTCAGGAGGCTGACACAAGAGGAGCGCAGATTCAACCAGCCTCAGCAACATAGCTAAGCCCTCAGCAACTTAGTGAAACCATGTTTCAAAATAAAAAATAGAAAGGGCTGTGGTTGTAGGTTGTAGGTAGAACATCCCTGGGTTCAATCCCTAGTACCTGCCCCCAACCACACACACACAAGTAAATGGCTGTATATGTGTGTATGTTTATGGGATAGGATAACAGGAAACATTTAGTTAAGAATTTCATTAGGAAGTAGTTTCTAAGACTGTCACTAAAACTTCAGGTGTCAATTTGTGCCAGATATACATGATTTCCCCAGCATATAGGATAATATATTATTTCTGACAGAAATAAGTAATATTTCATTATCCATATTCTTTAGTGAAACACAGGCCTCTCATTTTTATTGAATAATCTTTTTACAAATTTTGATGTGAATAACTATGATAGGAACCAAGAAAGTAAAGCCCAGAGCCGTGGACTGGCTGTTGTTGCATGGGGTGTCACAATCCAAACCCACTCCTGAAGAGGCGGGGCTACCCAGACCTACCCAGAATTCCCAGGTGCTCTTCTTCAGCTTTTCTCTCCACTGGAACTTTGAATGAGATGTCCGTGAATTGCCGATACACAGCCTTCTTGTACTTTGAGCCTATGAAAAACTCTCCTTTGTCTAAAAATACATTTGAAACACTTAAAAAAAAAAAAAAAGAGCTTCAGGTTAGTATTTGTCTTAATGAAGATGGAAGTTAACCAGGCGTGGTGTCACATGACTGTAATCCCAATATTTGGGAGGCTGATACAGGAGTATTGCAGGTTCAAGGTCAGCCACAGCAGCTTAGTGAGGCTGTCAGCAACTTAGCAAAGCCCTATTTCAAAATAAAAATAAAACAGGGCTGGGTGTGTGTAGCTCACAAGTGGAATGCCCCTAGGTTCAATCCCCAATACCACACATAAAAAAGGAAGTTAAGCATTAAGTTTTAAATTTTGAATAAAAGTAATAGTTTTACTGAAGTAATTATGATAGTTTTTAATAATTTTCCATCCCCCAGTAAGAAAAAAAAAAAAAAAGAATGATACTTTAAGAATAGGTGTGGCTGAGCTGGGCATGGTGGCACATGCTTATAATCCCAGTACTTGGGAGGTTGAGACAGGAAGATCGCAGGTTCAAAGCCAGTCTCAGCAACTTAGTGAGGCTGTCAACAACTTAGCAAAATCTTGTTTCCAAATAAACAATAAAATAAGGCTGTTGCTGTAGCCCAAACGGTAGAAGGCCCCTGAGTTTCATCCCTAGTACCAAAAATAAAAAATAAAACAAACAAACAAAAAACCAGTCCAGATTCAATCAGTGAGTGTTCTCTGGTTACTGCAATCCTTCTAGCAAGACCTTGTTTCCAAACAAAAAATAAAAAGGGCTGGGGGTGTAGCTTGGAGTTCGAATGTCCCTCTGAAGGACATGCCCCTGTAACACACGTGCACACCCGCATACCCACATAAATGGAAGAGAAGCAGAAATGAATGAGAATGATTTCAGAGGAAGTTTTTGTTGTTTCTGTCATTACTACTTAAGGTGACTGTTTCTTTTTCTCAAAGTTAGTATGATTCGTCTCTGAAAGGAAAACTTAAAGTTCTCGTGGACTCCTAATGGCTTCTGTGTTGTCATTTAACTATTTTATACCAACCACCAAAATAACCTTTTCCTCTTTTACACCACAAACCACAGTTACCATTTGCAGCCAAGCTAACCAGCTAGCCGCTGGCCCAGGTCACTAGTGGTGCTCTGACCCTGCATCCAGCCAATCCCAGCTACTCAGTCTATACCCATCCAGGGTCCATGCAGAGAGAAGGCAGGAGAGGGAAAGCATTTAGAAAAGTAGAAGAGGGCTAAATAGATGTGTCAGGTGATTCTGCTCCAAACGGCCATCCTTTCCTTACATACATACATACATTTATTTATTTATTTATTTATTTATTTTTACTTTTCCATAAAGCACATGTTGCTAATGGTGTGTGTGTGTGTGTGTGTGTGTGTGTGTGTGTGTGTGTGAGAAAGAGAGAGACAGAGAAAAAGAGAGAGAGAGAGAGAGAGAGAGAGAGAGAGAGAGAGTGTGTGTGTGTGTGTGTGTGTGTGTGTGTGTGTGTGTATGTATGTAGTACTAGGGATGGAATCCAGGGGCATTCTTTTAATTTGATAACAGGGTCTCACTAAGCTGCTGAGGCTGGCTGCAAACCTGTGACTCTCCTGTCTCAGCCTCCCAAGTGCTGGAATTACAAGTGTGCACCAAGATGCCAGCTTGCCAATGGTTTTGAGCCATATTTTCCTGTAAGCTCTTGGGAGGAAAAAACTGCTATACTGCCATCAAGCACATAAAACATTCTTCTAGCCAGGCATGGTGGTACACACCTGTAATCCCAGTCCTTGGGAGGCTGAGACTGAAGATCTAGGTTCGCAGCCAGCCTTGGCTACTTAATGAGGCCCTCCGTAACTTGGTGAGACCCTGTTTCAAAATAAATAATAAAAAAATAAGACTGGGAGTATAGCTCAGAGATAGAATGCCTCTGGGTTCAACCCCCAGTACTGAAAAAAAAAAAAAAAATTCTTCCAGCCGGGCGTGGTGGTATACACCTGTAATCCCAGTACTTGGGAGGCTGAGACAGGAGATCACAAGTTCAAGACCAGCCTTAGCAACTTAGCGAGACTCTCAGCAATCTAATGAGACTCTGTTCCAACACAAAAACTAAAAGGAGCTGGGAATAGAATACCCCTTGGAGGTAGAATGCCCCCTGGGTTCAATCCCAACCATGAAAAATTTTTTTCCATACACAATAGTCTTAGGAATATGGAATGATCAATTATTAGACTAAAAATGACTTTTAGAGGAAAATAAGCAGTCAACAGTCAGTAAAGAAAATAATATTTCAGCTCTGAATTTAGGCATTAATTTTGATTCTTTTTTAAAATAAATAACAAGACAAGGGTTCATGAATATGAGAAGGAAATCCAACAGAAAAGAAAGCAGCCGGGCGTGGTGGCGCACGCTTGTAATCCCAGCATTCGGGAGGCTGAGACCGGAGGATCCGAGTTCGCGGCCAGCCTCAGCTACCTAGTGAGGCACTCCACAACTTAGTGAGACCCTGTTTCAAAATAAAGAATAAAAAATAGGGCTGGGGGTATAGCTTGAAGGTAGAACACCTCTGAGTTCAATCCCCAGTACCGCAAAAAAAAAAAAAAAAAAGAAAAGAAAGCAAGATGATGATTCCAAAGAATCAACAAAAGGCCAGGCATGATGGTGCACACCTGTAATCCCAGGATTTAGGAGGCTGAGACAGGAAGATTCAAGACCAGCCTCAGCAATTTAGCGAAACTCTACTCTTGACAAGCTAGTGAGACCCTGTTTCCAAACAAAAAATAAAAAGGGCTGGGGGTGTAGCTTGGAGATAAAATCCCCCTTTGAAGGACAGTCTACATTCCTCTGTAACACACGAACACACCCGCGCACATACATACACACGTAAATGGAAGTTTTCCTTGTAAGAAAAGGAAGAGAAGCAGAAATGAATGAGAATGATTTCCGAGGAAGTTTTTGTTGTTGTTTCTGTCATTACTACTTAAGGCGACTGTTTCTTTTTCTGAACGTTAATATGATTCGTCTCTGAAAGGAAAACCTAAAATTGCAGCCGAGCCCACTGGAATCGGAGTCTCGAGAATTACTTTCGCTCCTGGAGATGATGCAGCTCCTTCTCCCACTCCCTGTGTGGTGAATAATCCCATTCCACCTCCACCGCTGCGATGTGGTAGATCCTTTCTGACTGGTCCAAGCGGGGGTACTGAAGTCGCCGCTGGCACGAGCTCACGGTATACTGTTGATTCATGCCGCCCATGTAGTGGTCCGTGGTAAGGCACTCGACATCAAAAGTCCCTGCAGCGGCCAAGGAGAAAGCAGGTCACTCTGGCTCAGTGCTCTCGGTGGCTCCCCACCTTCTCAGAATCAGTGCCAAAGCCTCCTCCTGAGCTCAGGGAGGTGGTCCGCCTCCCCACACCTGTGAGCATCCCCACACAGACCTCTTTGCTGTGGTCACTTGCTGTTCCCTCTGCCTGGACACTGCTCCCCATAAAGCTATGTGACTCAGTCCCTTACTTTATTCAGGTCTCTTTTTAATTGTCACCTCCTGAGGGAATCCTGCCCCCTCCCCTGTCAATCACTGTCTCTTCCCCTGCTCTATGTGTTTTCCTTCCTTCCTTCCTTCCTTCCTTCCTTCCTTCCTTCCTTCCTTCCTTCCTTCCTTCCTTCCTTCCTTCCTCCCTCTCTTTCTCCCTCTCTTCCTCTCTCTCTCCCTCCCTTCCTTCCTTCTTTCATTTTGGTACTTGGGACTGAACCCAGGGGAATTCTGCCGCTAACCTACATCCTCAGCCCTTTTTTATTTTTAATTTTGAAACAGGGTCTCATTAAGTTGCTGACGATCTCACTACATTGCTGAGGCTGGCCTTGAACCTGCAATCTTCCTGTCTCAGCCTCCCAAATACTGGGATTATAGGCATGCTCCACCATGCCCAGCTACCTCATACCTCAAGTACTTAAAACCACCTGACATAATATATATATACTATAATATGTAATATATTAATATATAATATATACACGATGTATTACATAATACACATATATACATATATGCATAATATATTAATATATGTATATATAACATATATTATATAATATATATATTAATCTACTTGCTTCTTGTCTCTCTCCTGGGATTAGAATTTCAGCTCCATAAGACGTTTTATTTCTGTTGTTCATTGCATTCACATTTATCAAATGAACTTAAAAGCGATGCTGTCTTAGAGTTTAGTGGCACAAAATGAACCAAATAAATCCTGAGACAAGTTAGCATGTTTTCATATTTTGGTTCAATTTCTTTCTGCTTTGTTTTATTGTGGTTTACTCATTCAGAGCCAGGCCTGTAGGTGTCTCTGAATCTGCATGGCTACAGTTCTAGCATAGAATACCCAATTGCAGGCAACCCGTGAATCAACACTACATCCAGGTGGCAGAGACAGAGCCCTGTGGAAGCCACTCCCACTCTGCTTTGCTTTCCCAGCTGTCTTTAATAGGAATGGAATTGCCAAGCTTGGTGGCACACACCTATAATCCTAGTACTTGGGAGGCTGAGACAGGAGGATCGCAGGTTTGAGGCCAACCTTAGCAGCTTAGCAAGACCCTCAGCAACTTTGTGAGATCCTGTTTCAAAAAAAAAAATAAAATAGGGTGGGGGGTGTAACTCAGAGGTAGAATGTCCCTGGGTTGAATCCTTAAATACCAAAAAAGAGAAAAAGACCAGCATCAAAAAGGGTCCTAGGTTTTCTACTATGGGTAATGGAGGAAATCATAGTCCACTGTTTTTACTTTTATGCCTGTATCTTCCCCCAATAAGCAGGAAGCAGACCTATCTGGCACATACCCTTTCAGGGGAAGGGACCCTAGGGAGGCTTGGGGAAGGGGTGACATTACCACCTAACATGCTACAGGATTTTCAACCAAAATCACACCGATTGACCCAATAGAGACTGGTCGTAGCTTTAGAGAAATATACCTTTCGTGTCAGGCCGCATGAGGAGTGTCAGACTTGTTTGTGGGAAGAGATTGGCTGTGTCTCTTCTTTCTCCTTTTATCAGAAAGGTATTTCCGGAGAAGTATATCCCGTGTATATCGGCCTCATTCCCAGCGCTGAACAAGTACCACACAACTGAATCTCCCTGGCACATGTTGAGACCTGGCTGATTCCCGAACATGAATCCGTTTATGGCTGTCAGAGTTGGGAAACAGTGTTTTGAAAGTGATTTATTCTGTGCCCTAGTGCATGGCGGCTTCCCTGACTTTCCAAACACCAACTTTTTTAAAACACAAAAAAAGACCATTCAGGCCTACCCATCCTTTCTGTGTCCAGGGGGTCTCTGAGGTCCCCAGCGCTTCCAGGTGGAAGGGGCAGGGCTGAATGCGTGGTTCCTAGAGGTTCTGGGCAAGGTGTTGCTAGCTCCCTGGGGACCTCACTGTCCTCAGCTAGAGTTGTGACAAGCTCACTGTCATTCTCAATTCCTTCAAGGGTAGTTTTTGTGAACATCTAAACCCAGGAATAATAATAGCTTCCCTGGGACCTCATAGATCAGGAATGTGTTTATTGTTCAAGATGAAAAATTCTCTGACTCACCTTGAATTACAGGGAACAGATATGCAGAAACTTTTCTCATTCTGCTATTTCCAACAGCTAATATTCTTGGCACTTGCAAAATGCCAAAATGCAGAGCCAAAAGAAATATTTTAAAGATTGTAGGTAGTAAGACTGGAACCAGTCCAACTTTAAACAAACAAAACCCCCAAACAAACAAAATGGTATTCATGTGTAACACAACTTTACATTTTTTTCTTCTGCTACCTATAATAATTTTCGATGTTGTCTGTTAATTGTGTGGGCCTTTTGAACAATTAGCTCACTCTCTCTAAGTGTTAACCACGCTTTAGAATTATACTGGGAGCAAAATGACTATTGCTAGGCTTCAAATAAATGAAAACCTCTGGAGGTTGTCCTGGGCAATGGGTTTTTTAAAGCTCCTAGCTGATTCTGATGTGCAGTCAAGGGTGTGAATAATGAGGGCAAAGATCATAGCTTTTTATACATGGAATAATAAAATGAGCCTGCCATTATTGAGGAACAGATGAGAAAAGTGTCTAACCCTGTAGTTCTCAAACTTGAGCCTACATCAGAATCACTAGAAGGGTTATTAAACAGATTTCTGGGACTTATCCCCAAAGTTTCTGGTTCAGAAGGTCAGAGTTGGGCCCAAGAATCTGAAATTCTAACACATTCCCTATGCAATGCTGAGGATTGCACTTTCAGGACTATTCATCTAATTAGCAGATCTTGTCTGTCTCATTATTCTGAGCTAAGTGAAGTGGTGGTAACTAACACATTAAATAACCAGAGATATTGCCCATGGCACTATTGTATTTAATCATTTGTTGAAAATTAATCAATGAGCCAAGCTGTTCACACTTTGGGTTAAAAGCATTCCATGTGCAGTACTGAAATAACTCGAAAGGCTGGTGGAGATGCAGTACTTACAGTGCATCTTATTTGATTCCTGGAAGCCTTCATCTTCCTTATCCACCTGGTCAGGTGCGGTTGTAAACATTCTAATATTATCATCCAGGAATAGACTCTCATTCTCATCAAATACCATGGGGAACAAATAGAACTCCTTGTCTAAATCTTTCTACAAATCAAAAGAAGAACAATGAGACGAAGATAGGATGAGTAAGTAGAAGACTTCTGTGTACACAATATTATGTGTGAACAGACAAGCTAAAGGAAAGAATGAAAACAGCAGTTTCTGTTCCTCTTTGTAAACTAGGGCTCATGAACTACTCCAATTAACTACCAAAGTTTACACTGGTATCTAGTGAATGGATTTGTGGTTCAGCCTGGTGATCTGAGCTTTTCTCTGCATCTAAAAATTCTGCCTCTCTTCTCCCTTCCTGCCCACATTGCTCCTACCAATCAAAATCAAAATCACACACACACACACACACACACACACACAGAGAGAGAGAGAGAGAGAGAGAGAGAGAAATTATTAAAGTTGGGGAGAATATGTGTATTTGCTAAAACTCAGGATAAATCCCATTCACATTCATGAAAACTCAAGAATTCCTATAAATCAGATCAGGGTGGAAGCAAAAGATTGAGGGCCAGATCATCTTAGGGGAAGAAATAACCTGCCAGTGAATTAGAACAGGAATTCACACACTCTCCAGCTAGCTGGGAAAACCTTCTTACTCCCTTTACCCGCCCCTGACAACAAGTAAAGAATCAGAAATGCTATTTGGTCTATAAAAAGATTCGGTCATTGAAAAGGCAATCAATCTATGGAATCAAAGCAAATGAGCCCTCAGAGGAGAAAAGGTTAGAGAATGTTGCATGCCTTTTCCTTAAAATCATTCTTTCAGATGAAAAATATCATTATCAAAGTGAAAAGAATCCAACTAAGACAGAGACCTGAAGGTTAGATCCTACAGAGAAATGAATCCATGATGAAGGTGATAGAAAGACAGCTTCTATAAATCAGGAGAAGAGATTTAAAGATGAAACACGCACATGTAGTAATAATTTTACAAAGAAGTTATCAAAGGGAAAGACACAATCATAAGAAATAATAGCAGAAATGTTCACTACCTTAAAGGGAAAAAACCAGGGTATTCATATTCAAACGCTTCACTGAAAACAAGACAAAATTTGTAGCAAGATCTAAAAATATCCTGGTTAAAAAAAATTTTAATTCAGGGACAGGATTTCTATAACAGTCCACTTTAAAATACTACCTAAAAAGAAATTTGTATAAAATGTGACATTCTGGCCCAGTTAGTCCCTTTTACCCCAGAGCTCTACAAGGCTTCCTTCTTGAAATGTTGCTCTCACTTCAAATATTATTTCCATCTTATCAATATTTCTGTTCACTGTTCCATTACTCTATTTTGTTTTCTCAAAAGCACCTGTCAGTTTCTGAAGTTATCTGTTAATCCTTTTGTGTTTACTTATCTCCTCCCTTCCCAACCCCACCCTGACATACACTAGAATATAAACACCATTAGAGCAAGAAACTGGCATATCTTATTTACCAATGAATTTTGTACCTAGAATAGGATTTTTTTTTAACCACCAAAGTGATTTGCTTATTAAATGGAAAAACATTCATAGTAAACTAGAAAGAGAACAAAGAACAGCCATCTCCTATCAGAATGGTGAAACTACCCAAGTTTGACAATACGCACTGCCATTAGAAAAGAAATTAACAAGCCTGGAAATGTGCTAGAGAGAGCTATTAATTTGAAAACCTGAAAAATCAGGGAAAGAAGTAAGTGGTTGTCTTTTCCATCTTATATAATATGTAGCCGGGCGTGGTGGCGCACGCTTGTAATCCCAGCATTCGGGAGGCTGAGACCGGAGGATCCGGGTTCGCGGCCAGCCTCAGCTACCTAGTGAGGCACTCCGCAACTTAGTGAGACTCGGTTTCAAAATAAAGAATAAAAAAAAAAATAGGGCTGGGGGTGTAGCTCAGAGGTAGAATGCCCCTGAGTTCAACCCCCAGTACCGCAAAAAAAAAAAAAAAAAAAAAAAAAAAAAAAAAAAAAAAAAAAAAAAAAAAAAAAAAAAAAAAAAAAAAAATAATAATAATAATAATAATAATATGTACCTCGGGGTAATGAAATAACTTATTACCGGAAGTTTCTGTTTATGGAAGAATGCCAGCTGATAAGCAAAGAAAGGATGGTGGAATTAGAATATGACTACTATGTTACTTCTCATTAGTTATGAAGCTAGGAAATGGTTATCAGTGGCTGATAACATTCACAATTCAAGACCACATCTGAAGCAGTCTTAAAGGAAAAACAATCTTATCTGAGCTTGATGAGACCTTTGAATCTAGTTACTGGTTTATGGGAAAGAGAGAGACATGTTAAAAGACACCGTAGAGATGCACTGAGTAAAAAAAAAAAAAAAAGAGAGAAAACAAATCTAGACATGGGAACCTTCTACAGGACCAATAGCAATTGCAAGAAAATAATCCTTGTCAATTGGTATTTCTATTTTTAGGCAAAAAGGTCATGTTCTCATTGCTAAAAAAATATTTTAAGATATTTTCCTCAGTGGATGTTCATTGAGTCATTAATAGGTGGTGTGTGTGTGTGTGTGTGTGTGTGTGTGTGTGTGTGTGTGTGTGTGTGTTACTGGGAACTGAACCAAGGGACATTCTACCCAGCTATAGTTTATTTTTATTTTGAAACAGAATCTTGCTAGGTGGATGAGAGTCTCACTACTTGCTGAAGCTGGTCTTGAATTGTGATCCTCCTGTCTCAGCCTCTCAAGTACTAGCATTGCAGGCATGCACCATGATGCCCAGCAATAGGTGATTTTTAAAATGTGTGTTGAGTCTAATTTTATCATGAAAGACCATGGATCCCAGACACAATCTCATTTCCAACCCAGTTTAGAACAATCACATTAATCAGAAAATCTTTGCATAGTACAGATCCTATAAGGCTAAGAAAAAGTTAAAAGATATAAACCCATCACAGTCTCAAAACCCAGAATTTTCCTCATAATCACGATGATTCAAAGCAATCAGCAAATCATTTTCATTTTTCCCTGATTTGACTTACCTGCCTCCCATTTTCATGTAAACTTCCTTTCTTGCATATTTTCATCGGCCCAATAAGCCCAGTGAATATGTCTTTCGTGGGATCCACAGCAGAATAATACATCTTAGCTATACACACAGGATCTGCATAAGTGGGTCCCACTTCTTCGGGAACAGTCCATTCATAGGTGAAGGTCTCCTTGGGTCCCACGTGGGAGGCTGAAGGAGAAGGCAAATCTGCAAGGAAGGTCACAGCAGAAGGTAAAGTGTGCTTTCTAATGCTGTCATTAGAGCCACAGAGAAGACTGGATTCAGTCTAGGATAACCTGCTTCTGAGTTGCTTGTTGTGAATTAGAATGGAATCCTACGTGGGCTCCTGTGTCAGATTGACAGATGGGTATGATTTCCTCAGGAAGCCTCCTCTAAGCCTGCGTCTGGGATTGGTACCCCTCTTCGTGCTCACACATTCCCCAGGCAAGTCCCTAGCAGCTCTCATGTTATGTTGTGTGTATTTCTCTCCCAAACAGAACTTAACCTCCTTGAAAGCAAGCATGATCTCTGTCAGCTACAATAGAGGATAATCAGGGTATTTTCTATTGAACAAAACCTAGCTGAAAATAATTGTGGAACTGAAGGGAACTTTGCAGGTAATCTGTCAAATCTCCCAAATTTACACTCAAAGACACTGAGGCCAGAAAGGCTGAATAACATGTCTACTGCCACCCTGTAAGAGGTGGCAAAATCACTAGTGAGAATGAAAACTAGTCAGCCAGAAAAAATAAAAATATCAAATATATCCTCAGGACAGAATATTCATTAAAATTTTATTTATAAATGCTTATAATGCTAAGAGAACAAACTCTGGGTACAAAACTATAATAACATATTTATATATTATCACCTCAAAGATATTTAAGATATAGATTATTAGTTCACATGCACAGATGAAAGTGAAGAAATGATATAAAAGCATAATGATAGTTGTCTATAGAACAATGGATAATGAATATTTTGTGTTGCACCTTTCTATATTTGTCAAATATTCTAAAATGAGCATGTAAACTTCTTATAATTACAGAAACTTTTTAAAAATTAAATTCACCAAAGTAGCAGCCCAGAAGCATATAATCGATAAAACCCAACTAGATTGCTGTCAGCACTCTTAATTAATCATCCAATTAAGGCAGAACAAAATTCTATAAGCCAATTGGAAATAGCCAAAGAGGCTCAGTGGCTTTGGGGCAGGATGCCTAGAAGCGAGCAGTTTCTTCAGCGGCTCCTGCCCCGGTGTCTGCAGGACCCTGCGGGGCCAGTTGACTCCTACACAGTGCTGACGACTGTCTCCAGGGCGCTGTACTCACCTCGACTGTGAGAATGGGAGCTGGCATAGTATGTGCCCTCGTTGTCTTTACTGACTCTCACTCCAATTGGCTCCATACTGAGGGGATATGGCCCCTTGTTATAAAAGGTAACTTTGATGGTGTCTCCCACTTCTGCCCAAATGACAGGACCTAGGGACAAAGAAAATCATTATGTTTCCGTGGTGTATAACAGACAGAATGGGGAAGACAGCTATTTTCTTTGGCTGCTTCCTCTGGCAAGCGCCATTGGGGACACCGTGCTTATCTGTGGCAAATTGGGAAGATTGTTTTCTAAAGCGTCCATTATCAATCTGACATGACAAGATTGGAAAGAGGTAAGAAGGACTTTTTGATCTAACATCAGGGTGAGGTTTGCTATTTTCACTCAAGTCAGTTAATAAACTTTAAACATCTATAAAAAGCTGTTCAGAGTATCTACACATCTACAAAAACCAATTTGGAATATCTACACTGCTCTCCTCACTCTAGCCTTCTGTTGGTCAGATGTGTGTCATTTATCCCAAGAGTGGGGTGGGGGCTCTAAACCATGACCAACCAAAGCAGGTGAGTTATGTCTTGGATGTGAAGGGTAACACTTTTAGATTTTCCATCACTAAAACTAATATTATTACCAATTTTAGGATAAAAACATTGGTATGTAGTATATAAATATTTTATGTAATATACCAAATGACATTACTAGCGTGTATTTTATTTCTAAGAGGATGCACTTTTAGATGAATGGACTTAATAATTTGGCTGTCTATTTAAACCAAGTCAAAAACTCACATAATTCTTTTGAAGAAAAAGAACTCAGTATAGTTGTGTGTGTGTATGTGTGTGTGTGTGTGTGTGTGTGTGTGTGTGTGTGTGTGTTGCTGGGGATTGAACTTGGGGGCATTCTACCTCTGAATTATATCCCCAGCCCTATTTTACTATATATACTATATCTATCTATATCTATCTATCTATCTATCTATCTATCTATCTATCTATCTATCTGGATGAACTCAGGGGCATTCTACCTCTGAATTATATCCCCAGCTATATATATACATATATATTATATATGGCATATATATATGGATATATATATGGCATATATATATATATATATGGCAGAACTCAGGGGCATTCTACCTCTGAATTATATCACCAGCTATATATATACATATATATATTATATATATATTATACTACATTACCTAGTATATTATATTACCTAGTATATATACCTAGTATATTATATACTATATTACCTAGTATATTATATTATATTGGTAATAATATACTATATTACCTGGTATATATATATATGTATATATATATATACACATACTAGGTATGTATAGGTATATATATTTGAAACAGGATTCACTAAGTTGCTGAGGCTGGCATATTCCTCCTGTCTGTATTCTTCCTGTCTCAGCCTTCCAAGTACTAAGATTACAGGCCTGTGTCATTATGTCTGGCAGCATGGTTTTCTTTCTTTTTTTTTTTTTTTTTGCAGTACTGGGAGTTGAACTCAGGGGCATTCTACCTCCAAGCTACACCCCCAGCCCTATTTTTTATTCTTTATTTTGAAACCGAGTCTCACTAAGTTGAGGAATGCCTCACTAGGTAGCTGAGGCTGGCCGCTAACCGGGATCCTCCGGTCTCAGCCTCCCAAATGCTGGGATTACAAGCGTGCGCCACCACGCCCGGCTTGGCAGCATGGTTTTCTTTCTTTTTTTTTTTTTTTTTAATTTTTATTGTAGTAATTCGTGCAATATAGCATACATCTTTGTTAAGTACAAATTGTTAACAACATATTTGCACACAATTCTCATTTGTCCCCTTCCCCGATTCCCTCCCCATTCCCTCCCCCTCCCTCCCCCTAAGGTTCACTTCAGTGAGTGACCTTGATATGATTGTGTAGGTACATCATGTG
>PVLC010012404.1:0-19075 GCA_004027655.1 Graphiurus murinus
GTACTGGGGATTGAACTCAGGGGCATTCTACCTCCGAGCTACACCCCCAGCCCTATTTTTTATACTTTATTTTGAAACCGGGTCTCGCTAAGTTGTGGAGTGCCTCACTAGGCAGCTGAGGCTGGCCTCGAACCCCGATCCTCCGGTCTCAGCCTCCCGAATGCTGGGATTACAAGCGTGCGCCACCACGCCCGGCTCTTATTCTTTATTTTGAACCAGGGTCTCACTAAGTTGCGGAGTGCCTCACTAGGCAGCTGAGGCTGTCCTCGAGCCCGGATCCTCCAGTCTCAGCCTCCCAAATGCTGGGATTACAAGCGTGCGCCACCACGCCCAGCTTATTCTTTATTTTGAAACAGGGTCTCACTAACTTGCAGAGGGCCTCACTAAGTAGCTGAGGCTGGCCACAAACCTGGATCCTTTGGTCTTAGCCTCCCAAGTACTGGGATTACAAGCATGCACCACCATGTCCGGCTTCAGTTGCTCATTTCTTGATTGGGTTATTTGTTTTTCTAGTGTAATGTCTTTTAAGTTCTTTGTATATTCTAGATACTAATCCTCTGGCAGAGGGACAGCTGGTAAAGATCTCCCATTCCATGGGCTTTCTCTTTAGACTCTTGGTTTCCTTTGATGTGCAGAATCTTTTTAGTTTAATGCCATCCCACTTATTAATTCTTGTTTTGATTTCCTGAACTTTGGGGGTCTTGCTGAGGAAGTTTCTGTCTGTGCCTATACATTGGAGTGTTGAACCTATGCCTTCCTCTAGTAGCTTCACCATCTCTGGTCTAACTTCCAGGTATCTGATCCATCTCTAATTGACTCAGTCTTGATGGGTGCTATTCAGTGCTCCAATCGTTGCTGGAAGAAATGGGTTCAACACAGCAGCAATGTCCGGATCTAACTGGATCCCTGTCAAGCATGGAGTGAAATTCTGACCGCTTTCACTGATGGTCTGTAGTCACCAGCCTCAAGACAATCCACAGTTTCTTCCTTGAGGTCTCTGGAAGCCTCGCTGTCAGTAGCTGCCAGCTCCGATGCTGCCTGGCTAAGGTAGCACAGGTGCTGTCAGCAGCAGGTGTAATTTAAATCATTCAATAATACCACTAATAATTTATATTAAAATTTAATTTGCCCTTTTTTATGTGCTAATGGGTATTGAATCCAGGGCCATTCTACCTCCAAGCTACACACCCAGCCCTTTTGATTTTTTGTTTTGAAACAGGGTCTCACTAGGTTGCTGAGAATCTCATGATTGCTGAGGTTGGCTGCAAACCTGCAACCCTCCTGCCTCCGAAGAACTAGGATTACAGGTATGCACCACCAAGCTGGGTTTATCTTTTTATTTATTTATTTTTGAAACAGGCTCTCCCTAGGTTACTGAGAATCTTGCTAAGTTACTGAGGCTGTCCTTGAACCTATCATTTTCCCAAGTACTGTGATTACTGGAGTGTGCCACCAAGCTCAGCTTAAAATTTAATTTACCTTTAGCACTTTCCATAGCATGCTCTTGGACTTTCAGGAAAAGTTGCAGGTAAGACAAAAGCATAAAAGGCACCAAAGAACAAATGTATTTCTGGTTTTGATAACTACATTATATAATTTTTACTTGTAATAATTTTCTAACAATTATTTAGCATAAGTGTAACTCAATGCTGAGCTCAATGCTTGATCTGATCATTTTATTCACTCTTCATAACATCACTTGACACAAGTACTATCATTATTTCTATCTTGCTGAAAAGGAAACTGAGGTTTAGAAACTTGAGAATTTTGCCCATGATCACAAAGATAGTAAGTTATAGAGTCAAGATTTAGATCCACTTAGGGTACTCTAGAGCCCTTGCTACTACATTACCACCCTAAAAGAGAGGGTGTGTGTGTGTGTGTGTGTGTGTGTGTGTGTGTGTGTGTGTTTAGATCCTATAGTAAATGAAAATTTTACCTTATGGGTAGGAAAATTAAAACCCCCATAAAAGAGATAAAAATTATTTGTTATCAGAAAGATGCTACAGACAACCTTTCTAACAAGGTGAAGGAGTTTAAGAATCCTGGTTACCTTAAGAGCAAATTATCCTGGAGCCCTGGCAGGTGGTAGAGCACATGCCTGGCATGTACAAAGCCCTGGGTTCAATTCCCAGCACCGCAAATAAATAAATTTAAGAGAAAATTATCCCCCAGTCACATTACAAATTAATAATAATGTTGTTTTGCTACCAATTTCTTCTGGAAAAAGACCACAACACTCTGAATGTACATCAATGCCTAAAGGAAATTAACTAAAGATATATCCAAATAGACATGAGTCCGCTTAGTTCTCTACAAATAAACTTTTTAAAAGAATACAGAAGCACATCTGTAATTCCAGTACATCAGAGGCTGAAACAGGAGGATCTCAGGTTTAAGACCAGTCTCAGCACCTTAGGCTCTCAGCAACAATCAACGATTCTCAAAAACAACAACAAAAAAGATTCGAAAATGGCTGGCATTGTAGCTCAGAGGTAGAATACCTGTGTTCAATCCCCAGTACCACAAAATAAATAGATAAATAAAAAAAAAAATACCAGTACTTGGGACGCTGAGAGGAGGATTGCAGGATTGAAACCAGTCTCAGCAACTTAGTGAAACCCTGTTGCAAAATAAAAAATAAAATAGGGCTGGGGATTCAATACCCAGTACCAAAATAAATAAACACAGAAATAAATAAAGCAGTACATCTTTGTCTATAAAATCATATTCTTAGCTGAGTGTGGGAGGCTAAGAAAGGAGGACTGCAGGTTCAAGGACAGGCTTAGCAAATAATGAGACCCTCATCAACCTAGTGAAACCCTGATTCAAAATAAAACAAACAAACAAAAACAGAACTGGGGGTGTAGCTCAGAGTTAGAATGCCCCTGGGTTCAGTCCCCAGTACCACATACACACACACAAAATCATATTCTTTGGGGAAATCTAAAGATACGTGTGTGTGTGTGTGTGTGTGTGTGTGTGTGTGTGTGTCTGTGGTGGGGGGAGGGTTACTGGGAATTGAACCCAAGGACATTCTATCTCTGAGCTATACCCCAGCCCTATTTTATTTTTTATTTTGAAGCAGGATCTCACTGAGTTGCTAAGGCCTCAAACCTACAATCCTTCTGTCTCAGCTTTCCACATCCTGGGATTACAGGCATCACCACTATACATAGCTTAGTCTTTAAACATCTTTAAAATCCAAACTGAAGCCAAGTTGGTGGCCCATGCCTATGATCCTAGTACTTGGAAGGCTGAGACAGGAGGATAGCAGGTTTGAGGCCAACCTCAGCAATTTAGTGAGACTCTCAACAACTCAGCAAGACCTTGTTTCAAAAAAAAGAATAAAATAGGGCTGGAGGTATGTCTTAGAGGTAGAATGCCCCTGAGTTCAACCTCTAGTAACACACACACACACACACACACACACACACACACACACACACACTCTCAATAATTTTTTTTTTTTTTTTTGCAGTACTGGGGATTGAAATCAGGGGCATTCTACCTCCGAGCTATACCCCCAGCCCTATTTTTTATTCTTTATTTTGAAACCGAATCTCACTAAGTTGCAGAGGGCCTCACTACGTAGCTGAGGCTGGCCGGGAACCCGGATCCTCCGGTCTCAGCCTCCTGAATGCTGGGATTACAAGCGTGCGCCACCACGCCCGGCTTCAATAATTTTTTTTTTTTTTTTTTCGGTACTGGGGGTTGAACTCAGGGGCATTCTATCTCCGAGCTATACCCCCAGAACTATTTTTTATTCTTTATTTTGAAACCGAGTCTCACTAAGTTGTGGAGTGCCTCACTAGGTAGCTGAGGCTGGCCGCGAACCCG
Source organism: Graphiurus murinus (assembly GCA_004027655.1). Taxonomy (NCBI): domain Eukaryota; kingdom Metazoa; phylum Chordata; class Mammalia; order Rodentia; family Gliridae; genus Graphiurus; species Graphiurus murinus. The sequence goes on from PVLC010012404.1 coordinate 3,841, forward strand.
GATCCTCCGGTCTCAGCCTCCCGAATGCTGGGATTACAAGCATGCGCCACCACGCCCGGCACACTCAATAATTTAAAATTGTATTCTATAGAAGCAACACAGTATAGTGGTTGATGATCTGAGCTGTATAACTAGAGTAGGCCTGAATTCAGTCCTGCCCTTCCTTAGCCGGTCAAGAGCTCTGTGTCTCCCTTTCCCCTCTACGAATTGGTGGCAACAATAGCTCCACCTTTCCGTGTAAAGCACTTTGAGCAGCACTTGCACTGCAAGCTCTCAGTGAATGTTAGCTGCTATTACTGTATATAATGTACAAATCAAGGAACTTAAATGCCTGTAAATGTACATAGCCGAATGGCTACTGTAGCTCTCTAGACCATAACATAAAACTAAGTGGATTCTATAAAAAATTAATTGCTCAGGCTGATGTGGCTCAGTGGTAGAACACAGCATAAGCTTAGTGCACACACACACACACACAAGTGCATGATTAAATTGTCCAGTAGTAATATGACTAAGTTGGTATGTATATTCTTTGAAATATCCTTTTTTTTCCCCCCAGAACTGGGAATGGAACCCAGGGACATTCTACCTCTGAGCTATACCCCTAGTCCTATTTTTTTTTTTTATTCTTTATTTTAAAACAGGGTCTCACTAAGTTGTGGAGGGCCTCACTAAGTAGCTGAGGCTGGCCGCAAACCTCCTGTCTCAGTCTCCCAAGCACTGGGATTACAAGCGTGAGCCACCATGCTTGGCTGAAATGTCCTTTTTAAATATACTTTTATTGGTGCATTGTAATTATATATCATAATGAAGACCAGAGTGATAAAAACTTGCACATAGGACTTGGTGTGATTTTTTTTTATTGTTGTTTGTTTTTTTACAATTAACCTTATTTTATTCATACTTCCCCCAGGATCGGGAATAGATCATCTGGGAGAAACATAGAGTAAAAACAAAAAATGTCTTACATGTACAACTTTTAAACTACAATAATGATGTACCCTTAATTACTTCCATGCACACAAGTCTAACATTACAGGTTTTTTAAAAATTTTTTTTATTATTTTTTTAATTTTTTTTGCGGTACTAGGGATTGAACTCAGGGGCGTTCTACCTCCGAGCTATACCCCCAGCCCTATTTTTTATTCTTTATTTTGAAACCGAGTCTCATTAGGTTGCGGAGTGCCTCACTAAGTAGCTGAGGCTGTCCACGAACCTGGATCTGTTTTGCCACATACTTTTGTTACCTTGAGGTAGATAATACATGTGTACCAAATTTGGTATTCATTTTGAGTTGCTGCTGGTATCATGTTTTAAGAAATGTGTACAGTATGAAAAACTTGAAAATACTAACGAATGAAAAATGTTTTAGGAAAAAAATAGATATTTTCATGCAACTTTGTACAGTCTCACTGTGTAAATTTCAAAGCAAGATTTTTGTTTAATGTGAAACAGATAATTGTTCTATGAGAATGCTTTTTTTACTTGTCTTAGTGCATTTCTTTTGTCTCCTCCTGCATTGCATTATTTTGCTCTATTCTTTGTGTGCAAATGACATGCCAGTTAAAATGAAAACTATCTCATATGTAGAAAAAAGTCTAGATTGGTATGTTCTTTTAAATGTTTTTGAAATAATCTTAACATGTACAATTCCATTTGGACTTCAAGAGACTCACTCTTGATGCCTATGAGAATGAGAACATATCTTCAAGTCAAATAATATTCCGATACATCAGCCAGACTTCCGGGAAGATGATGTTGGAGTGAGACACCTCTCATCGGCACTGTGAACTTGATTCAAATGTGCCATAGCGGTAGCTTCTTGACAGAAGAAAAAAAGCAACAAAAAGGTGAACAACGCTAAGAAAACTGAAATACAGCTGATCAGAATCCGGAAGGCCAACCAGGGAGAGCAAAGAAGCCCGTCTGTGCGGCCTCAGTGCCAAGCCCCTGAGTGGCAGGAGCCATTGAGCCAGCCCCCGGCGTGGGGTCTACTGACAAAGAAATATATAATGACCTTCTGCATTCCCAGCGACCAGAGGTGGAGTGAGCGACTCCTGAACTTCACATTCTAGCCAGGTGGCATATCGAGGCACCTTCAACAGTGACAGGAATTCGTGGTACAACCAGCTTAAGCCTGCTCAGGGCCATCCCCGCTCACCTCTCCCTACAGAGCTGGAGCAGCTATCGACTGCGCTACAGAGCTTAAATCAAAACTGCCGCAGGAGCAGCTTCTTGATGGAAGGAAAGAGAAGCAAAGCAGCAGAAAAGTGAGTAAAGCAACAGGGGCAGTTGGTTGGAACCCAGAGAGCAGACCAGGGAGAACAGGGGGAGCTGGCGCGTGTGCAGCAGTAGCAGCCACCATCTTGTCAGCAGCCACTTTCTCTGCCGCCCACAGTGGCAGGCATATACCCAAAAGATCTGCAGAGGCCAAATCAGGTCTGTTCTTACAAACTTGCAGGGATTTTTATTTTGTTTCTTGCTGTTGTTTTTTGTTTTCGGGGTTTTCTGTTTTGTTTTGTTTCATTTTTTCACTTTGCATTGCCTCGATTTATGCATTTGCATTATTGCCTTTGCATTGTTTCATGTTTTCACTTTGCATTGCCTCGATTTATGCATGTTTGTTCAGAGGATTGGTTGCTTTGTTAGCTTTTGCTAGACCCTAGAAGTCAACACCTGAAACCCACCAAAGACACCAATAGAGCGGGCAGAAGAAGTCCCAGAGTAATTGCAACTCAGTACAAGATACCATTCACAGAGAGAAAATAAAAATAAGATACCTATAAATTCAGAGAAAGCGTGCAAGAGCAGTAAAGATATAAATTTAAGAACAGGGAAATCATGGGAAGGAAAAATACCAAAGAAACAATGAGTCAACACAAACCCACAATAACAGAACTCAATGACACTGAATGGCACAGCTGACCAGAAAAACAATTCAGATCTTTAATAATAGAAATGATACAAAACTTCCAGAAAGAATGCAGAGAGAGCTGGAAAGAAATAAAGTAACAAATAAACAAAGAATCTGACACCCTGAGCAGGAATCATAGAGAAGCCTTGAGAGAAGTAAAGGATGCGAAAGATGCAATAATAGAAGTGAAGGCATCAATACAAACTATAAATATAATAGATTAGACCTCATGGAAAACAGAATATCACTCCTAGAAGATGACCATTCCAAAAATGAATGCATTATACATAATCTAGAAAAAAAAAATTGACAGTATGAATGGGGCATCGATAGGATCTGGGCCAGTTTTAAAAGAGCTAACCTAAGAATAATAGCCATAGAAGAGGGATTAGAAGTTGAAACTAATGGAATAAACAACCTTTTCAAAGAAGTAATATCAGAGAATTTTCCAAACATAGAAAGAGAAGTTGACACACAGGTGCAGGAAACATATAGAACCCCCTTCAGACAAGACCAAAGAACAGGTTCACCACGCCACATAATAATCAAGATGACTAATATAGAGGCTAAGGAAAGAATTCTAAAGGCAACAAAAGTAAACGGCCAAGTGACATTTAGAGGCAAACGAATTAGAATCACTCCAGACTTCCCAAACCAAGTCATGAAATCCAGGAGGGGCTGGAGTAACATATTCCAAACTTTGAAAGAAAATAATTTGCAGCCAAGATTCTCCTACTCAGCAAAACTCTCTCTCAAAATTGACAGGGATATAAAAACCTTCCATGACAATCAGAAACTGAAAGCATTTATGTCTTCCAAACCAGCACTAGAGAAAATACTCAAAGAGATTAACTACAAAGGAGAACAAGTAAACGTCAAAACTAGAAAAACAATAATTTCCTGGAAGCAAACAAGTAAGCAAAGAAGAACAAACACTACCACAAAGAGAAGTCAAAACTCAAAATGTTAGGAACTAAAAATCATCTCTTAATAATCACACTGAATATAAGTGGTCTCAACTCCCCAATAAAAAGGCACAAAGTGGCAAAATGGATTAAAATCCAGAATCCATCTATATGCTGCCTGCAAGAAACACACCTTACAAGCAAAGATTCCCACAAACTAAGGCTGAAGGGCTGGAGTAAGGTAATCCATGACAATGGAACTCAAAGACAAGCAGGAGTAGCAACTATGATATCGGATAAATTAGATTTCAAGCCTAAGCTCATCAAAAGAGACAAAGCAGGTGACCTTTTACTAGTAAAAGGAACAATCCAGCAAGAGCAAATAACAATTATCAATATCTATGCCCCAAACATAGGTACAGCCACTTACTTTTTTTTTTTTTTTTTTTTTTTGCGGTACCAGGGATTGAACTCAGGGGCATTCTACCTCCGAGCTATACCCCCAGCCCTATTTTTTATTCTTTATTTTTTTTGAAACCGAGTCTCACTAAGTTGCGGAGTGCCTCACTAGGTAGCTGAGGCTGGCTGCCTCGAACCCGGATCCTCCGGTCTCAGCCTCCCGAATGCTGGGATTACAAGCGTGCGCCACCACGCGCGGCTTAGGTGCAGCCACTTTCATAAAACAAACTCTGCATGATATAAAATCACACATAGATCCCAATACACTAGTATTACGAGACTTCAATACTCCTCTCACATCATTAGATCAATCTTCTAAAAAAAAAAAAGTCAGTAAAGATGCTTCAGACCTAAATAATACCATAAACCAAATGGACTTGTTAGGCACATACAGACTATGTCACCCAACTACAGCTGAATTCACATTTTTCTCAGCAGCGCATGGAACCTTCTCCAAAATAGACCACATTCTGGGCCACAAAGAGAGCACTGACAAATTAAAAACTGTAACAAAATTTCCTGCATCTTTTCAGACCACAATGGAGTGAAACTAGAAATCAACTCTAAGAAGACCCAGAATAACCATGTAAACACATGGAGACTGAACATCACATTGCTGAAAGAGGAATGGGTCATAGAAGAAGTAAGGGGAGAAATTTAAAAATTCCTAGAAACCAACGAAAACAGAAACACAACATATCAAAACCTCTGGGACACCTTAAAGGCAGTACTAAGAGGAAAATTTATAGCACTGAGTGCCCATATAAGAAGAATGGAAGCTGGGCGTGGTGGCGCACCCATGTAATCCCAGCATTTGGGAGGCTGAGACCGGAGGATCCGGGTTCGCGGCCAGCCTCAGCTACATAGTGAGGCACTCTGCAACTTAGTGAGACTCGGTTTCAAAATAAAGAATAAAAAATAGGGCTGGGGGTATAGCTCGGAGGTAGAATGCCTCTGAGTTCAATCCCCAGTACCGCAAAAAAAAAAAAAAAAAAAAGAATGGAAACTCACCAAATAAATAACCTAATGACACAGCTCAAAGCCCTTGAAAAACAAGAACAATCTAACCCCAAAGCTAGTAGAAGACAGGAAATCATGAAAATCAGAGCAGAAATTAATGAAATAAAGAATAAAAAAAACAATACAGAAAATCAACAAAACCAAAAGCTGGTTTCTAGAAAAAATAAACAAGATAGATAAACCATTGGCCAACCTAACCAAAAGAAAGAGAGAATCAACCCAAATTACCAAAATAAGAGATGAAAAAGGTGACATTACCACCGCCAGTGCGGAAATACAGAGGATCATCAGAAACTATTTTGTAAACTATATTCCAACAAAATGGAAAATCTAGAAGAAATTGAAAAATTTTAGATACATACAACCTTCCTAAATTGAGTCAAGAAGATATAGAAAACTTAAATCAACCAATAAAAATCAAAGAAATAGAAACAGCAATAAAAAGTTTACCATCAAACAAAAGCCCAGGGGCAGATGGTTTCCCAAGTGAATTTTATAAAACATTTATAGAAGAGCTAATCCCAGTACTCCTCAAACTATTCCATGAAATAGAAAGAAACGGGAGCCTCCCAAACACTTTCTATGAAGCCAACATCACATTGATACCAAAGCCAAATAAAGACAGCTCAAGAAAAGAAAACTATAGGCCTATATCACTGATGAACTTAGATGCAAAACTGCTTAAAAAAATACTAGCAATGCGCATTGAAAACCACATCGAGAAAATTATACAAGCCAGGCGTGGTGGCACACGCTTGTAATCCCAGCATTTGGGAGGATGAGACCGGAGGATCCGGGTTCGAGGCAGCCAGCCTCAGCTACCTAGTGAGGCACTCCGCAACTTAGTGAGACTCGGTTTCAAAATAAAGAATAAAAATAAAACAGGGCTGGGGGTATAGCTCGGAGGTAGAATGCTCCTGAGTTCAATCCCCGGTACCGCAAAAAAAAAAAAAAAAGAAAATTATACACCATGACCAAGTTGGGTTCACCCCAGGGATGCAAGGCTGGTTCAACATACAAAAAACAATCCATGTAATACACCACATAAACAGACTCAAAGACAAAAATCACATGATCATCTCAATTGATGCCGAAAAAGCATGTGATAAGATCCAACACCCATTCATGCTAAAAGCGCTTCAGAGAATTGGAAGAGAAGGAACATACCTCAAAATCATAGAGGCAATATACAATAGGCCTACAGTCAATATCATATTAAATGGAGAAAAACTGCAAGAGTTCCCACTAAAAACAGGAATAAGACAAAGATGCCTATTATCTCCTCTTCTGTTCAACATAGTACTTGAGACTCTAGCCAGAGCAATAAGGCAAGAGAAGAAAATCAAAGGGGTAAAAATAGGGAAAGAAGAACTAAAACTATCCCTCTTTGCAGACGACATGATACTATACTTAGAAGACCCAACAAAGTCAGCCAAAAAACTTATAGAACTGATCAACAAATTCAGCAAAGTGTCTGGATACAAAATCAATCTTAAAAAATAAGAACCCTTCCAGTATGCCAACCATAAAACCACTGAAAAAGAAATCCAGAAAACAATTCCACTCACAATAGCACCCGAAAAAATAAAATACTTAGGGATAAACCTAACCAAAGAGGTAAAAGACCTCTATAAGGAAAACTACAAAAAGCTGAAAAAAGAAATCGACGAAGACTTTAGGAGATGGAAAAATCTACCATGCTCTTGGATAGGCAGAATAAATATCATCTAAATAGCCATCTTCCCAAAAGTAATCTACAGATTCAATGCAATACCCATGAAATTACCAAGGTCACTCCTCACAGACATAGAAAAATCAGTCCTTAAATTCACTTGGAAAAACAAAAAGCCCAGTATAGCCAAAGTAGTTCTTAGTAACAAGAACCATGCAGGAGGTATCACAATACCTGACTTCAAACTATACTACAAAGCCACAGTAATAAAAACAGCATGGTCTTGGCACAAAAACAAGACACACAGACCAATGGAACAGTCAACTGATTTTTTACAAAGGAGCCAAAAACAAACACTGGAAAAAAGATAGCCTCTTTAACAAATGGTGTTGGCAAAACTGGTTAACCATATGCAAGAAAATGGAAATAAACCCCACTTTCTCACCCTGCACAAGAGTCAACTCAAGGTGGATCAAAGACCTGGAAGTCAGGCCAGCTACTTGAAGAGGGCATAGGCCTGACACTTCAACACATAGGCATAGGTAAAACCTTTCTCAACAAGACCCCAATAGCAAAAGCAACTCAAAGGGAGATGAATACATGAGATTGCATTAAACTAAAGGAAACTATCAAGAACCTCAACAGATAGTCCACAGAGTAGGAGAAAATTTTTGCCAGCTACTCTTCTGATAGAGGACTAATATCTAGGATATACAGAGAACTCAAGAACCTCACAGCTCGGAAAACAAATAACCCAATCAAAAAAATGGGAAAAGGAACTAAACAGACACTTCACAAAAGAAGAAATATAAATGGCCAATAAATATACGAGGAAATGTTCAACATTATTAGCAATCAGAGAGATGCAAATCAAAACTACCTTGAGATTTCACCTAACTCCAATCAGAATGGCAATCATCAAAACACAAACAACAAGCCGGGCGTGGTGGCGCACGCTTGTAATCCCAGCATTCAGGAGGCTGAAACCAGAGGATCCGGGTTCATGGCCAGCCTCAGCTACCTAGTGAAGCACTCTGCAACTTAGTGAGACCCGGTTTCAAAATAAAGAATAAAAAATAGGACTGGGGGTGTAGCTCGGAGGTAGAATGCCGCTAAGTTCAATCCCCAGTACCACAAAAAAAAAAAAAAAAAAAACCACAAACAACAACAATTTCTGATGAGGGTATGGAGAAGTGGGAACCCTAATACATTGTTGGTGGGATTGCAAATTAGTGCAACCACTTTGGAAAACAATATGGAGGATCTTCAGACGAATGGGAATGATCCTATCATATGATACCACTTCTGGGTATCTACCCAAAAGAATGGAAACCAAACTATCAGACCAACGCATGTGTATCTATGTTTATAGCTGCACAGTTTACAATTGCCAAACTATGGAACCACCCAAGATGTCCATCAACAGATGAATGGATTACAAAACTATGGGATATGTACACAATGGAATTTTACTCAGCCATAAAGAAGAACAAAATCATGTTATTTGCAGGGAAATGGATGGAACTGGAAAACATTATGTTAAGTGAGATTAGTCAGTCACAAAAAGTTAAAAATCGTATGCTCTCCCTAATATGTGGAAGCTAGGAAGAAAATGGGACATAAGAGGGACTCCAGACGAAGAAGAAGAATCCTTAGGTGAACAAAGAATTTGACTTAACAGAAGGTGATGGGGGGAGGGGGAACACCCTAATGCACATGAGGTACTTTCACGAACAAAGTCAATCACTAAACTGAGCTTGTGAAGGAGGAGGGCAAGGGAGCGGGGCGGGAATTGGGGAAGAGTTAAATGAGAAATGTGGGCATGTATGCCTTTACCTATACCAGCTTGTACCTAACAAAGATGTATGATTACAATGCCCCAATTCAAAAAAACAAAAAAAATACATCAGCCCTAATGCAAAGGAAGCAGAAAAAAAAAAAAAAATCCAACATGGCTATTCTTAGACTTGATTCTTTTACTAGTTCCAAGAACTAGGGAAGATGTTTTATTACTGTCTTCCTGACACAGACTTTTTAAATTATGCATTTGGAAAATAAAACATGCAGCAACAACAACAACAAAGTAACAGTATAAGGGCTTGCATACCTATCTTCATTTTTGGCTTCCAACGGAGGAGCAGGTCCCCTTGACTGACCAAGGGGGTCAAATGCAGAGCCTTAGAAAAAATGCAAAAATTCATATTTAATTTGCAACTCAGAAAAACTTATGAAAATATGAAATTTTCCATGTTATTTCATTAACCTACTTATTAAATGGTTCTGATTCCTTAACTATTACATGAATATAACATTTATTATGTCTATATAAATATTTTATGTGTCAGGAAACTGGTAAATTTTTTTTTTTTTGCGGTACTGAGGATTGAACTCAGGGGCATTCTACCTCCGAGCTATACCCAAGCCCTATTTTTTATTCTTTATTTTGAAACCGGGTCTCACTAAGTTGCAGGGTGCCTCACTAGGTAGCTGAGGCTGGCCGCGAACCCGGATCCTCCAATCTCAGCCTCCCAAATGCTGGGATTACAAGCGTGCATCACCATGCCCGGCTTGGTAACATTTTTAACATATGTGAAACTATATAAGTAAAACTTGTGGGTTAACAGATTAAGAACAAAAATAAGACACTCAGCATTTACTTATTCTCCAACGGGCCCTACAATCCTCACATGCACTCTACTTTTTTTTTATGTTATTGTTATTGTGTTTATTTGGGTTATATATGATTTTTTGGTTTTTTTGGCAGTACTGGGGATTGAACTCAGGGGTATTCTACCTCCAAGCTACACTCCCAGACCTATTTTTTATTCATTATTTTGAAACAGGGTCTCACTAAGTTGCGGAATGCCTTAGTAAGTAGCTGAGGCTGGCCTCGAACCCCGATCCTCCTGTCTCAGCCTCACAAATGCTGGGATTACAAGCTTGAGCCACCACGCCCGGCTTTTTTTTTTGCGGTACTGGGGATTGAACCCAGGGGCATTCTACCTCCGAGCTACACCCCCAGCCCTATTTTTTATTCTTTATTTTGAAACAGGGTCTCACTAAGTTGTGGAGGGCCTCACTAAGTAGGTGAGGCTGGCCACAAACCCGGATCCTCTGATCTCAGCCTCCCAAGTACTGGGATTCCAAGTGTACACCACCACGCCCGGCCTCACATGCACTCTAAATTAGCAATCACATGAGTTACAACCTGGAATTAGGGTTATTATTTAACTTAAATATTTAAATACTATTTCCACCTTTCATTTTTAAACCACGCTCTAACTTACATAAATAATATGCACATATTTCAAGTGTCTATTTCAATACACTTTGATGCATCAAAGTATATTGAACTACTACCCCATCGAGCTTTACAACAATTTCATCACCTTTTCTATTTACAATGGCACCTAAAACAATGATCAATTATAATTAATGGCATTTTAGATTTTACTTAAAATAGTAATGGTATTTATATATGCAAAACAATAAAAAATAGGATCTGAAAAAACCATTAGTAGAGATAGTGTAACAAACCTCTCAATGCTGCTTTGGTAAAGCCAGCGGCTCTCACTGCTGTCATGGGTCTAGTAACTCCGTCCTTCAAAGAATAGGAATCACTTAAAACGTTTTCTTAGACAATTTACAATTCTGCACATGAAACATATCTCAATATAGTCTCATATATACATATACATATGCATATACATATACATATATATGCGCGTGTGTGTGTGTGTGTGTGTGTGTGTGTGTGTGTGTGTGTGTCACTGGGGATTGAACCCAGAGAAATTCTACCTCAAAGCTACACTCTCAGTCCTTTTTATTTATTTATTTACTTTATTTTATTTTATTTTGCGGTACTGGGGATTGAACTCAGGGGCATTCTACCTCGGAGCTATGCCCCCAGCCCTAGTTTTTTTTATTCTTTATTTTGAAACAGGGTCTCACTAAGTTGCGGAGTACCTCACTAGGTAGCTGAGGCTGGCCTTGAACCTGTATCCTCCGGTCTCATCCTCCCAAATGCTGGGATTACATGCCTGTGCCACCATGCTCGGCTTTTTTTATTTTTTTATTTTGAAACAGGATCTTGCTAAGTTGCTGAAGCTCATCTCAAATTTTTTGATCTTCCTGTCTCTCAGCCTCCAAAGTTCTGGAATTACAGAGTGTGGACCACAGAGCCTGGCTTAACCCCAATTTTTTTTGTGTGTGTTCATGCGTGCGTGCGTGCGTGCATGCATGCATGCATGTGTGTGTGTTATTAGGGATTGAACCCAGAGGCATTCTACCTCTGAACTACACCCTAAGCCCTATTTTAGTTTTTATTTTGAACAGAACATCACTAAATTGCTGAAGGCCTCACTAAGTTGCTGGTCTTGAACTGGAATCCTCTGCCTCAGCCTCCCAAATACTAGGATTACAGGCATATGCCACCACGGCTGGCTAGCCCCCATTTATATGTGTGTGTGTGTGTGTGTGTGTGTGTGTGTGTGTGTCGGGGTACTGCGGATTCAACCCAGGAGCATTCTACCTCTGAGCTACACCTCCAGCTATTTTATTTTGAAATAGGGTCTCACTAGGTTGATGAGACTCTCACTACCTGCTGAGGCTGTCCTCAAACCTATAATCCTGTCTCAGCCTCCCAAATCCTGGGATTACAGGCATGCACCACACCTGGCTACAAACTCTTGAGTCCTACATCCACTTCCCAATAGGATTTCACTTGAGACCTGAGAACACAAATCTAAAGAGAATTTGCCTCCAATATTTCAGAATTGTCCAAACGTTAGCCCACAATTCAAAGAATCAAAATCAGTATATAAAGTAACATCTTCAACATTTAAAAATATATATGGGGGGGGGTGGTAATAAATTCCAATTCACAAGAAAGGCAAAAAATCAACAACCATATAGCAGAGATACCTGAATAGCCCCTGTCATTGGTCTTCCCATTGATGATGTCAGGGATGTCTTGGACTAATAAACAGAAAAGTATATTAAAAAGAGTCCTAAAAATGGCTCCCTTTAATTTTGAAAAACAAACTGTAGACATTTTTTTTTTTTGCGGTACTGGGGATTGAACTCAGGGGCATTCTACCTCCGAGCTATACCCCCAGCCCTATATTTTATTCTTTATTTTGAAACAGGGTCTCCCTAAGTTTTAGAGTGCCTCACTAGGTAGCTGAGGCTGGCCTCAAACCCGGATCCTCCAGTCTCAGCCTCCCGAATGCTGGGATTACAAGCATGCACCACCATGCCTGGCTAGACATTTTCTTCATAACTTTTTTCTTCAGTCTATCAGCAAGTAAATTTAAGCACAATTTTCTTCTACTCATCACCTAAAGGAGCATAATCAAACTATGAAACTCTAAAACAGGGATCAGCAAACAATATCCCACAGCCTTTGTAAATAAAGTTTTATTGGAACACAGCCAAGTCCCATTGTTTACAACCAGTCTACTGCTGCTTTCACATTACCAAAGCAGAGCAGGGTGGAGAGCTGTGACCAACACTAGATGATAGGCACAGCCTAAAACATGTGTCCTTTCTTAGAAAGTGTGCTGCTTCTTATTCTGAAACAGCACCAAAGATCAAATTTATGAGCACTACTTGCTCAGGCTCAATGTGTCCATATGACACCCTGCTAGCTGTATGCTGTAAAAGGCCACTTTCTTCATTTGCATATGAGTATCATGGACATTGTGAAACAAGTGCCCTGGGCCTCTGGGTTCCAAAGTCATTTTTCTCTTATAAAATATTATCACAAAAGGACTAGGAGACGCCACTGTACCTCATTCTTCCAATTTACTCTCATTTCTCTGTTATTTTATATGATCTAAAACATTAAAATTGTGGGTAATTTGGATAAGATTTAAAGGTTTATTATATTCATGGAGTTTTTTTAGAGTATCCTTCCTCTAAAGGTCTCTAAGGCAAGACACAAATCTATGCCTCTGTAACACATTTTATTTCTTCATTTATTCATTTTTAATAGTTAGAAGCAATATTATGTTTATATGACATCTACAGATAAAATGTATAAATAGAATACACATGAGACTTGGTTCTGTTATGTAGAAAAGGAACAGGAATGAAGCAACAAACATAAGGCTTACAAATGGAAAGGCAATAAAACATTTTCTGATATATTTACAAATATATTCAAAGCTGTTAATCAGATATTTTTAATGTTCATAACTATCCCAAATGAAAAATACATCTGGTTCATGAAGTAAAAGAGCCAAAATGACAAAAACCTACCCCATATCCAGTAGCTATGGGTCTAGTAACTGCCGTGCTTGGAACTTTAGCAGTTATCTGAAGAAGGAAAAAGAACAAAATTAACAGTATTCAGAGTAAGTTAGTTAATAGAAAATTGAAAAGGAAATGGAAAATATAGACTAATCAATAAGGAAATATTTGTAGAATATCTAGAACAATTTCTTCAAAACTATCTTAAATATTAGGGAACTCCGTTATTTGAAGTACTAAGAAGAGAATCATTCTAAAATTAATTTTAAAGGAGAAAAGGGACTTCCGAATGGCCTGAGGTACTCATGTGTGACATGGGTTGGACACTTAGAGCTCCCACAGGCCTTCCAGCCACTTGCCCTTGACACACAGGGGCCTGGAGCCTCTGGGCTTACATCTCAGTTCTCCCTCAACTAATTGTTTATTTAGTATCATTTAGTCTAACTTTGCTTATCTTTTAAATAAAGGACATAGAGTATACCTATAAAAAAAAAAACTGTAGCTAGAATCAGACAGGACCACATGAAAGTGAAATGTGCTACACAGGTTAGTTCTTAGGTATATTTGTTTGAGAATTCTACTTCTGGCTGTGATGTAACACTGCTTTAAAAAAAAAAAAAAAAAAGCAAAGCTCTCTAGCTCTCTCACTAAGAACAACTGAAATTGCTGGGGACAAAAATATTTTTTTTTTTTTTTTTTTTTGTGGTACTGGGGGTTGAACTCAGAGGCATTCTACCTCCGAGCTACACCCCCAGCCCTATTTTTTATTCTTTTATTTTGAAACCGAGTCTCACTAAGTTGCGGAGGGCCTCACTAGATAGCTGAGGCTGGCCGCGAACCCGGATCCTTCGGTCTCAGCCTCCCGAATGCTGGGATTACAAGCGTGCGCCACCACGCCCGGCTCAAAAATATTTTTTATGAAGAATGATAATGTCTGGAAACAAGGAAGAGAAGAAAGGCATGTCCGCAATTAGTAGTGTTGTTCCTGGAGACTCCTGCTCTTTTTGAAGCCCAGGAGGATCCTGAAGGCCTCACAGCTGGGAATCCTCCAGGCTCCAGCCTGGGATTGCAAAAGGCCCTACCCTCCAGCTGACAGGTAAACACAGTACCCAGCCTCTGCAGGGCTGAAGTTCAGCGCAGAATCATCTCATATCCAACTGGATGAAGGCAGTCAGAGGCTCCTAGTACTGCTCAGGCCATAAGGAAAAGTTGATCACCTCCAGTGAAAGGCAAGAGCCTCAGGAGCTGGGCTAGCCAATGGAAGTTTCCGGAAAAGCTTTATATCTGCCCCTTCCAAGAGAGCCACTGGCCACACATGAGGCATTTGAAATGTGGCTAATAAAAGAAGGATCTGAATTTTTAATTCCAAGTAAATACTTATATGCAGCCAGTGGCTATCATACTGGACAGGACAGACATAGAGCAATAAATTATTTCTATAACTTTTTATTTACCACGTCTCATTTTCAGTCAAAAGCAACTAGACATAAAGGAGGCAAGACTAGCTAACTGAAAAGTGAAGAAAAATAAATGAATTGAAAGAAACCCAGAGAGGATACATAGAATGGAAATACCAGACATAGACTCTCACATGACCATGCTTAACATGTCCAGTGAATTAAAAACACAAAACTGACAAAGTCAGCAAAGAACTGGAAATGATAAAAAAGGAAGAAATGGAAATTCAAGAACTAAAACTAACATAAAATCCTGGCATTGTCGAGGAAGCAGTAAATCTACCAGTCTACATTAAACTTTTGTAAGTTAAAGATGAGTATTGCAACCTTTATGGAAACACCAAAAGAATGATTAAAGAACATAAACTCTGGTTAGGAGTCCTAGTATTTGGGAGGCTGAGACAGGAGGATGGCAGGTTTGAGGACAGCTTCTGCAACTTACTGAGGCCCTCCCCAACTCAGCGAGACCCTGTTTCAAAATAAAAATACAATAGGGCTGGGGATTTAGCTCAGAGACAGAATGCCCTTGGGTTCATGTCGGGGGCAGGGAGGCTGA
>PVLC010012404.1:19175-35768 GCA_004027655.1 Graphiurus murinus
TTATGCAAAAACAGGTTCTATCTGTTATCTTGCTGAGGCCCTTACCTGATAAAGACACAGTCAACCTTGACCAATCATGCAAGCCCACACAAGCTTACCTGATCCCTCTGACCCCACCCCTCACCTCTAACTATTTAAGCAGCCCCTTCGTTAATAAAGATTGAGGCTTGATCAGAATCCTGTCTTGCCTCCGTTCTTCCAGTCGCTTGTTTGCTTCATTCCTTTAGGTTAAGCTGCCTCGGTCTCCCGTTCCCAACCCCCGCTGGCCGGTGCAGGTTCAATCCCGAGTACCCCCCCCTACACACACACACACACACACACACACACACACACACAGTCACTTATTGAAACTACAAATA
This sequence comes from Graphiurus murinus, assembly GCA_004027655.1. NCBI lineage: Eukaryota > Metazoa > Chordata > Mammalia > Rodentia > Gliridae > Graphiurus > Graphiurus murinus. The sequence continues at coordinate 19,535 of PVLC010012404.1, forward strand.
TTGCTGAAGAAAATTTAAGATGATACAAATGAATGAAAAGGCATATTATGTTCATGAACTGGAAGACTTAATGTTAAAATACTCATACAACCCAAAGTGATCTAAATATTCAACATGACTTCTATCAAAATCTTTTTTTTTTTTGCGATACTGGGGATTGAACTCAGGGGCATTCTACCTCCGAGCTACACCCCCAGCCCTATTTTTTTTTTTTTTTTTTTTTTTTTTTGTGGTACTGGGGATTGAACTCAGGGGCATTCTACCTCCGAGCTACACCCCCAGCCCTATTTTTTATTCTTTATTTTGAAACCAGGTCTAACTAAGTTGCGGAGTGCCTCACTAAATAGCTGAGGCTGGCCATGAACCCGGATCCTCCGGTCTCAGCCTCCCTAATGCTGGGATTACAAGCGTGCGCCACCACGCCCGGCTCCCCAGCCCTATTTTTTATTCTTTATTTTGAAACCGAGTCTCACTAAGTTGTGGTGTGCCTCACTAGGTAGCTGAGGCTGGCCTCGAACCTGGATCCTCCAGTGTCAACCTCCCGAATGCTGGGATTACAAGCATGTGCCACCACGCCTGGCTTCTATCAAAATCTTAACTTTTTTTTTTTTTTTTTTTTTTTGTAGAAATAGAAGAACTCATCCTAAAATTCGTATGAAATATCAAGGGTCCCTAAAAAGCTAAAACAATTCTAAAAAAGAGGAGCAAAGCTGTAGGACTTATATTTCCTGATTTCAAAACAAATTACAAAGCCAGGCATGATGGCTCACATTTGTTGGAGTATAGTTTTTCAAAATAGTTTCTGATGGTCCTCTGTATTTCTGCACTGTCGGTGGTAATATCACCTTTTTCATCTCTTATTTTGGTAATTTGGGTTGATTCTCTTTCTTTTGGTTAGGTTGGCCAATGGTTTATCTATCTTGTTTATTTTTTCTAGAAACCAGCTTTTGGTTTTGTTGATTTTCTGTATTGTTTTTTTATTCTCTATTTCATTAATTTCTGCTCTGATTTTCATGATTTCCTGTCTTCTACTGGCTTTGGGGTTGGACTGTTCTTGTTTTTCAAGGGCTTTGAGCTGTGTCATTAGGTCATTTATTTGGTGAGTTTCCATTCTTCTTTTTTTTTTTTTTTTGCGGTACTGGGGATTGAACTCAGAGGCATTCTACCTCCGAGCTATACCCCCAGCCCTATTTTTTATTCTTTATTTTGAAACCGAGTCTCACTAAGTTGCAGAGTGCCTCACTATGTAGCTGAGGCTGGCCGCGAACCCGGATCCTCCGGTCTCAGCCTCCCAAATGCTGGGATTACATGCGTGCACCACCACGCCCGGCTTCCATTCTTCTTATATGGGCACTCAGTGCTATAAATTTTCCTCTTAGTACTGCCTTTGAGGTGTCCCAGAGGTTTTGATATGTTGTGTCTCTGTTTTCATTGGTTTCTAGGAATTTTTTAATTTCCCCCCTTACTTCTTCCATGACCCATTCCTCTTTCAGCAATGTGGTGTTCAGTCTCCATGTGTTTACATGGTTACTCTGGGTCTTCTTAGAGTTGATTTCTAGTTTCACTCCATTGTGGTCTGAAAAGATGCAGGGAATTATGTTACAGTTTTTTAATTTGTCAGTGCTCTCTTTGTGGCCCAGAATGTGGTCTATTTTGGAGAAGGTTCCATGCGCTGCTGAGAAAAATGTGAATTCAGCTGTAGTTGGGTGACATAGTCTGTATGTGCCTAACAAGTCCATTTGGTTTATGGTATTATTTAGGTCTGAAGCATCTTTACTGACCTTTTTTTTTTGAAGATCGGTCTAGTGATGTGAGAGGGGTATTGAAGTCTCCTAGTATTAATGTATTGGGATCTATGTGTGATTTTATATCATGTAGAGTTTGTTTTATGAAAGTGGCTGCACCTATGTTTGGGGCATAGATGTTGATAATTGTTATTTGCTCTTGCTGGATTATTCCTTTTACTAGTAGAAAGTGACCTGCTTTGTCTCTTTTGATGAGCTTAGGCTTGAAATCTAATTTATCCGATATCATAGTTGCTACTCCTGCTTGTCTTCGAGTTCCATTGGCATGACTTACCTTACTCCAGCCCTTCACCTTTAGTTTGTGGGAATCTTTGTATGTAAGGTGTGTTTCTTGCAGGCAGCATATAGATGGATTCTGGGTTTTGATCCATTTTGCCACCTTGTGCTTTTTTATTGGGGAGTTGAGACCACTTATATTCAGTGTGAGTATTGAGAGATGATTTTTAATTCCTAACATTTTGGGTTTTGACTTCTGTTTGTAGTAGCATTTGTCCTTCTTTGCTTAGTTGTTTGCTTTCTGGAAAGTATTGTTTCTCTGGTTCTGACATTTACTTGTTAGTTCTTCTTTGTAGTTAATCTCTTTGAGTATTTTCTCTAATGCTGGTTTGGAAGACATGAATGCTTTCAGTTTCTGTTTGTCATGAAAGGTTTTTATATCCCTGTCAATTTTGAGAGAGTTTTGCTGAGTAGGAGAATCTTGGCTACAAGTTATTTTCTTTCAAAGTTTGGAATATGTTACTCCAGCCCCTCCTGGCTTTCATGACTTGGTTTGGGAGGTTTGGAGTGATTCTAATTCATTTGCCTCTAAATGTCACTTGGCCTTTTACTTTTGTTGCCTTTAGAATTCTTTCATTAGCTTCAGCCGGGCGTGGTGGCGCACGCTTGTAATCCCAGCATTCGGGAGGCTGAGACCGGAGGATCCGGGTTCGCGGCCAGCCTCAGCTTCCTAGTGAGGCACTCCGCAACTTAGTAAGAGACTCAGTTTCAAAGTAAAGAATAAAAAATAGGGCTGGGGGTATAGCTCGGAGGTAGAACACCCCTGCATTCAATCCCCAGTACCGCAAAAAAAAAAAAAAAAAAAAAGAATTCTTTCCTTAGCTTCTACATTAGTCATCTTGATTCTTGTGGCATAGTGAACCTTTTCTTTGGTCTTGTCTGAAGGGGGTTCTATATGTTTCTTGCACCTGTGTAATTTCTCTATGTTTGGAAAATTCTCTGATATTACTTCTTTGAAAAGGTTGTTTATTCCATTAGTTTCAACTTGTTTTTTTTTTTTTTTGCAGTACTGGGGGTTGAACTCAGGGGCATTCTACCTCCAAGCTATACCCCCAGCCCTATTTTTTTTATTCTTTTATTTTGAAACAGGGTCTCACTAAGTTGCGGAGTGCCTCACTAGGTAGCTGAGGCTGACCACGAACCGGGATCCTCCAGTCTCAGCCTCCCAAATGCTGGGATTACAAGCGTGCGCCACCACGCCCGGCTTAGTTTCAACTTCTAATCCCTCTTCTATGCCTATTATTCTTAGGTTAGCTCTTTTAAAATTGGCCCAGATCTCATGGATGTCGGATTCATACTGTCGAATTTTTTTTTCTAGATTATGTATAATGGATTCATTTTTGGAAAGGTCATCTTCTAGGAGTGATATTCTGTTTTTCATGTGGTCTAATATATTGTTTATAGTTTGTATTGATGCCTTCACTTCTATTATTGCATGTTTCACATCCTTCACTTCCCTGTTCAGGGTGTCAGATTCTTTGTTTATTTGTTCCTTTATTTCTTTCCAGCTCTCTCTGCATTCTTTCTGGAAGTTTTGTATTGCTTCTATTATTAAAGATCTGAATTGTTCTTCTGGTAAGCTCTGCCATTCAGTGTCATTGAGTTCTGTTGTTGTGGGGTCGTGTTGACTCATTGTTTCTTTGGTATTTTTCCTTCCCATGGTTTCCCTGTTCTTAAATTTATAACTTTGTTGCTCTTGCACGCTTTCTCTGAATTTATTTTTATTTTTTTATTTTCTCTCTGTGAATGTTATCTTGTACCGAGTTGCAATTACTCTGGTATTTCTTGTGCCTGCTATATTGGTGTCTTTGGTGGGTTTCAGGTGTTGACTTCTAGGATCTAGCAAAAGCTAAAAAGCAACCAATCCTCCAAACAAACATACATAAATCGAGGCAATGCAAAGTGAAAACAGTAAAAACGGAACAAAACAAAGCAAAAAACCCAGAAAGCAAGAAACATCAGCAAGAAGCAAAATAAAAATCCCTGCAAGTTTGTAAGAACAGACCTGATTTGGCCTCTGCAGATCTTTTGGGTAGATTTCTGCTGCTGTGGTTGGCCAACAAAATGGTGGCTGCTACTGCCGCACACACGCCAGCTCCCCCGTTCTCCCTGGTCTGCTCCTTAGTTTTTGACCAACTGCCCCTGATTCTTTACTCACTTTAAGCTGCTTTGCTTCTCTTTCCTTCCGTCAAGAAGCTGCTCCTGTGGCTGTTTTGATTCAAGCTCTAGAGTGCAGTTATCTCTGCTTCGGCTCTGTTGGGAGAGGTGTGCTGGGATGTTCCTGCGCGAGTTTAAGCTGGTCGTACCATGCGTTCTGGTCTCTGTCGAAGATGCCTCGAAATGCTGTCTGGCTAGTATGGGGAGTTCAGGAGTCGCTCACTCCACCTCTGGCGGTGGGAATGCAGAAGGTCGTTATATATTTCTTTGTTAGTAGACCCCACGCCGGGCCGCAGAGATGGACTTCTTTGCTCTCCCTGGTCAGCCTTCCGGATTCTACTCAGCTGTATTCGTTTTCGCAGTGCTTTTCACCCTTTTGTTGCTTTTTTCTTCTGTTAAAAAGCTGCTTCCTCGGCTGATTTGAATGGAGCTCACAGTGCCTCTTGAGACGTGTCTCACTCCATCGCCATCTTCCCAGAAGTCCTCGTGGCTCACATTTGTAATCCCAACATTTGGGAGGCTGAGACAGGAGGATCCAGGTTCATTGCCAGCCTCAGCTACCTAGTGAGGCACTCCACAACTTAGTGAGACCCTGTTTCAAAATAAAGAATAAAAAATAGGGCTGAGGGTATAGCTTGGAGATAGAATGCCCCTGAGTTCAATCCCCAGTACCACAAAAAAAAAAAAAAAAAAAAATTACAATGCCATAGTAATTCAAACAGTATGGTACTAATATAAAGACAGACATAGAGTCCAACAAAATAGAAAACAGACCCCAGAAATAATCCCTGGCATATATAGTCATATATTTGTTTTTTGGTGGTACTGGGGATTGAACCCAGAGATATTCTTTTTCTGAGTAACACTCTCAGCCCTATTTTATTTTTTATTTTGAAATAGGATCTTGCTAAGATGCAGAAGGTCTGATTAAGTTCCTGAGGCTGTCCTCAAGCCTTCAATCCTCCTGTATCAGCCTCCCAACTAGTAGGATTACAAGCGTGCACCACCACGTCCGGCTTACTCAAGTGATCTTAACAATGGTGCCAAGACCATTAAATAGGGGGAAAGACAGCCTTTGCAACAAATGGTGTTGGAAAACCAGATATCCACATGCAAAAAGCATGAAATTGGACCCTTACCACACACCATACACAAAATTAACTCAAGATAGATTAAAGACCTATATATTAGACCCAAAACTATAAAACTCCTAGTAGAAAATAAAGGGGGGAAACGCCATGGAACTGGTCATGGCAGTGATTTCTAAGATATGACACCAAAAGTATAATAAACAAAAGCAAAAATAGAAATGCAGGATTACATCACACTAAAACCTTTTTATGCAACCAAGAATACAAGCAACAGCATGAAAATGCAACTTAGAGAATGAGAGAAAATATCTGCAAATCATATACCTAATAAGTTAACATCCAAAACATACGAAGAGTTTCTCCAACTCAACAATAAAAATGGACAAACATCCATTGATAAATGAATGGATAAACAAAATGTGGTGCACATATACAATAGAAGCCTTAAGAAGAGGGGACCCAGCTGGGCGTGGTGGTGCACGCTTGTAATCCCAGCATTCGGGAGGCTGAGACCTGAGGATCCGGGTTTGCGGCCAGCCTCAGCTACCTAGTGAGGCACTCCGCAACTTAGTGAGACTCGGTTTCAAAAATAAAGAATAAAAAATAGGGCTGGGGGAGTAGCTCGGAGGTAGAATGCCCCTGAGTTCAATCCCCAGTACGGCAAAAAAAAAAAAAAAAAAAAAGAAGAGGGGATCCTGTCACATGCAGTAACAAGAATGAACCCTAAGGACATTATACTAAGTGAAATAAGTCAGTCACTTAAGTGACATATCCAGGGTACTCGAATCCACAGAAACAGAAAGCAGAATCATGGTTATTTGGGGTTTGGGGGAAAGGAGATGGGGAGCAGTTGTTAATGGGTACAGAGTTTCAAATTGGCAAAAATGAAAAACTGTGAAGACCTGTCTCACAACAATACCAATGTACTTAACTCTACTGCACTGTACATTTAAAAATAGTTAAGATGGTAAATTGTATGGTATATGATTTTTATTGTATTTTTTAAAAAATTTCACTTACTGGAGGTCTTCTGCCATGACTAGTCCTCACTGCTTGCTGAAAACCTGTATCATTTTCCAATTCCTGAAATGAAAAGGTAAATTTAACATTTGAAATGAAGTGAGAATTGAAAGATAAAAGAAGTTTAGCCAGGTGTGGTGGTTCATGCTTGTAATCCCAGTACTTGGGAGGCTGAGATAAGAGGATTGCAGGTTCAGGGGCAACCTCAGCTACTTAGTGAGGCCCTCTGCAACTTAGTGAGACCCTGTTTCAAAATAAAGAATAAAAACAGGGGTAGGGGGCATACCTCAGAAGTAGAATGTCCCAGTACAATACCCAGTACCAAAAAGGACAATACCCAGTACCAAAAAAAAAGGTTTTGAGATCCTCTGTTTAATATTCAAGATCCTCTATAATTCGTCCTACCCCAGACACTGACGTAGGCTGGGCTCAAGGACTCCTGTCCTCAAATCACTTCCAATATGAAGATCATTCCTCTTTTAGGGGGAAGAGAACTGATAATGTTAGTTGGTTTTAAGAACATTTTATTGACTAGTACTGTTCAAATAGGTGGTATAATGCTTAAAAGATCAAGTATACCAGCATATGGCTTTTCTCTTTCTTTCTCTCTAGTAGCTAGAGAAGAAAAGAGATTCATATCTCTTTTTTTCTCTCTCCTCCACACCCCCTCGGTCTTTCTTTCTTCTTTTTTGACACATGCTGGGTCATGCTACCATCCCTACCTGAGAAAGCCCAAGGACAAAAAGGCTGTATTCTCTGTAAGGAAGGAGGCAAACATCTTCTCTTGTCCTGTTTCCATTTGCCCCAGTTAAAAAACTTTTCATCTAACTAGACAGGTAAAGCCTGAGCTCCAGCCTGGAGCTAATCTAGCAAACAGAAGGTTCCACTGAGTCCAGCCTGCACTGTCATTTGAAACTAATGTCTCAATAGGGATGTAGTTCAGTGGCACAGTGTTTGCCTCGCATGTGTAAGGCCCTGGGATCAATCCCTAGTACTGCAAAAATAAAAATAAAAATAAAGCCAAACATAGTGGCACATGCTGGTAAACCCAGTACTTGGGAAGCTGAGACAGGAGGATCACAGGATCTAGGCCAGCCTCAACAACTTAGTTTCAAAATAAAAGAATAAAATAGGGTGGTGGTGTAGCTCAGAGGTAGAATGCCCCTGGATTCCATCCATAGTACCACACACACACACACACACACACACACACAAAGACAAGTTATTTTGCTTTGCTGATTCTTGACCATATTAGTCCTGACAGAGACACACTGTTCTTGGGTTTCCTGGACTAAGTGCCATTTTTAGGCTCTCTAAAAAGTGCCCGCCTTATCAAAGGCCAATCTTAACCAGCTTTCAGCTCCTATTCTAGAACACACACTCTGGCTGGAATCGTGCAGACACATTTTAGCACAATCTCACAGTTGCCTTTGATGTCTTCAATCCCTCCTCTCACAAAAAATGTACTTGCTGTAATGGTTTGGATGCGCTTTGTCCCTGAAGTTCACATGCTGGAGGTAGGTTCTCAGTGTGAGAATGTTGAGAACCTGGAGTCTTAGAGAGGTGGGGCCTTCAGGGAGATCATTAGGTCACTAGGGCGTTGCCCTTAGAAGAGACTCCTGCTCGCCTCCTGGATTGAGCTCTTGGGAGAATGAGAAGAGCAACTAAACCTGGCCCCTCTCTCATCTCTGTTCCTCTATACCCACTCATACCCTGATGCCATTCACCATACTGTGACACAGCCAAAGGATCCCCCACCAAAGGACCTGCAAATGGAGCTGACCAATCTTGAACATTCAACTTCCACAACCACAAGACACATAAACCTCTCTTCTTTATACATTACCGAGCCTCTGGTATTTTATTATAGCAACATGAAACAGACTAATACCTTTACTGAGTATTAAAACATAAATAATATACATAAAATAGTCACTATCAAGTAACTTTTTAAAAAATCTTCAGAAAATCAAAATAAAATGTTCATACTAGCAGGATACTAATACAATACACATCTAAAACACTTTAATATATGCACATATTCTTCTTTATCTTTTACTTTATTATTTTTATAATGTTTCCTATCAAGTAATAAAATTAAATAAGTACACAATTTTCTGTTAACCATAAAAACTGGGCACTTTGATATGAAATATAAAGCCAACCTCCAGCATGATTAATTACACTTCTACTTTGGCAAATTTTTTGATAAAAGAATGTCTTCTAAGATTGTTGAACTATTAACAAAATTTGATTAACCTGCTCAATAAATTCTAACTAAATAACAAACTAAAAAGAATCTCCAATTACAAATAAAAATTTTCTTTGTGTCTTGACAAATTACATATTCTGTAAACATTTTAAGCAACAGTTTCAAGTTATTAAGTCAAATATTGAACTTGTTTCACTTCAGTTAACTAAGATTAAAAAAAAAAAAAACAAAACAGCATATACCAAACATCATTCTTATTTTGCTGTATAATTTACTTTGGAGTCTGATTCTCAGTATTTGCTTCAAATTAAATCATGAAGTTACACTGTGGCAATCTAAGGAGGTAGGAATATTTACTTATTTACTTACTTATTTATTTAGTTTATTTATGGTACTGGGAATTGAACCCAGGAGAATTCTACCTCTGAGCTACATCCCCAGCCCTATTTTTATTTTGTATTTGGAAACAAGGTGTCACTAAGTTGCTGAGGGCCTTGCTAAGTTGCTGAGGGTGGCTTTGACTCTATGATTCTCCTATCTCAACTCCCAAGTACTGGGATTACAGGGAAGCTTGTAGGAAGTTTTAAAAACGATCATTTATAAAGCCAGGTGTAGCTGGGTGTGGTGGCGCACGCTTGTAATCTCAGTACTTGGGAGGCTGAGACCGGCTAGCCTCAGATACTTAGTGAGGCTCTCTGCAACTTAGTGAGACCCTGTTTCAAAATAAAGAATAAAAAATAGAACTGAGGGTGTAGCTCAGAGGTAGAACACCCCTGGGTTCCATCTCCAGTACTGCAAAAATAAATAAATAAAGTCAGGTGTAAGCCGGGCGTGGTGGTGCACGCTTGTAATCCTAGCATTTGGGAGGCTGAGACTGGAAGATCCAGGTTCGAGGCCAGCCTCAGCTGCTTAGTGAGGCCCTCTGCAACTTAGTGAGACCCCATTTCAAAATAAAGAATAAAAAAGCCGGGCGTGGTGGCACACGCTTGTAATCCCAGCATTCGGGAGGCTGAGACCAGAGGATCCGGGTTCGCGGCCAGCCTCAGCTACCTAGTGAGGCACTCTGCAACTAAGTGAGACTCGGTTTCAAAATAAAGAATAAAAAAATATAGGACTGGGGGTGTAGCTCAGAGGTAGAATGCCCCTGAGTTCAATCCCTAGTACCGCAAAAAAAAAAATAAAGAATAAAAAAACAGGGCTTGAGGTATAGCTCGGAGGTAGAATGCCTCCATGTTCCCTCCCCAGTACCGCAAAAAAAAAAAAAAGCCAGGTGTGGTGGCGCATGCCTGTAATCCCAGTACTTTTGAGGCTGAGACTGGAGGATCGCAGGTTAAAGGACAGCCTCAGGAAGTAGTGAGACTCTAATCAACCTCACAAAATAAAAATAAACCAGGCATGGTGGCGCACACTTGTAATCCCAGTACTTGGGAAGCTGAGACAGAAGGATTGCAGGTTCACGGCCAGCCTCAGCTAGTGAGGCCCTCCGCAACTTAGTGAGACCCTGTTTAAAAGTAGAGAATAAAAAATAGGGCTGGGGGTGTAGCTTGGAGGTAGAATGCCTCTGAGTTCAGTCCTCAGTACAGAAAAAAAGTAAAAATAAAATCAGGCTGGAGGTGTAGCTCAAAGGTAGAATGCCCTGGGTTCAATCCCCAATACAAAAAAAAAAAAAAGATAATTTTTAGCTGGGCATGTAAGTTGCAGAGGGCCTCACTAAATTGTCAAGGTGGCGCATACTTGTAATCCCAGTACTTGAGAGGCTGAGACAGGAGGATCAGAAGTTCAAAGTCAGCCTCAACAACTTAGCAAGGTCCTCTGCAACTTAGTGAGACCATTTCCAAGTAAGAAAATTTGGAGGGGGGTATAATTTGGAGGGTAAAATGCCTCTGGGTTCAATCCTCTGTACCAAAAAAAATAATAATTTTTCAGCCAGGCATGGTGGTGCACACCTGTAATCCTCATACTTGGGAGGCTAAGATAGGAAGATCGCAGATTTTAGGCCAGTCTCAGCAACTTCACAAAACCCTAGCAACTTAGCAAGACCCTATTTCAAAATAAAAATAAAAAGCTCAAAGGTAGAATGTCCCTGGATGTAAACCCTCATAACACACACACACACACACACACACACAAAGAAAATTTTGATGACCCATTAATTCCACTCCAGGACTTTATCCTAAAAATGTTTGATCAAAATACAGAAATTAAGCCAGGTGTGGTAGTGCATGCCTGTAATCCCACTACTTGGGAGGCTGAAATAGGAGGATAGCAGGTTCAAGGACAGCCTCAGCAAGGAATGAGACTCATCAACTTAGCGAGACCCTGTTTCAAAATAAAAATTTAAAAATAGAGCTGGGGTATAGCTCGGAGGTAGAATGCCCCTGGGTTCACAATCCCCAGTACCACCACCAAAAAACCCAGAAATTAGCTAGGCATGGTGGTGCACACCTGTAATTCCAGTACTTGGAAGGCTGAGACAGAAGATCACAAGTTTGAGGCAAGTGTCAGCAACTCAGCAAGACTCTGTTTCAAAACAGAAAATTAAACAGAGATAGGGATGTAGCTCAGAGGTAGAATGCCCCTGTAAAATACACACACACACACACACACACACACACACACACACACCTATCTAAAAAGGAGAAAAATACCTAGGTGGTATTTCAAATTTAGAGGACTAAAAAAACTGTTTTTAGATATCTTCAGGTGATCTGTCTTTTTAACTTACACATTCAGATAGCCAGTAATGAGGAATAAAAGTATATAACTCCTCTTAATTGATTTACATAACGTTTCTCAGGTGCTTCCCTTCTGTTCCCTTCTGCTGCAGTTATTAAATATTGGTAGGAGCCAGTAGAATCTTTACTGACAGCACTTTTCTTTTTTTTTTGCAGTACTGGGGATTGAACTCAGGGGCATTCTACCTCCGAGCTATACCCCCAGCCCTATTTTTTATTCTTTATTTTGAAACAGGGTCTCACTAAGTTGCGGAGCGCCTCACTAAGTAGCTGAGCCTGGCTGCAAATCTGGATCCTCCAGTCTCAGCCTCCCGAATGCTGGGATTACAAGTGTGCGCCACCAGGCCCGGCTCTGACAGCACTTTTCTAAAGATTTTTTTTTTATTCAGCTTAGTCTACAGCATAAAAAAGTAGAGAACCCTCAAATCCAAAGTCTTCATGAATCAAATTAGCAGGTTCACAAAAAACAACTGTAAAAAAACCTTTTTTTTTTTTACCTCAGTATCGTAGGTTGGATTGTAGTCATTATAACCAGAATAAAGATCATCCTCGTCTGTCTCTGGAGCCAGGTGCACGTTTTGCATTGTGTGTACCTGGAAAAGATCGGCAGTGTAAATATGTGCTACAGCTTGGATCTGGAATGTCTACCAGAAACTCACTGCTAAAGACTAGGTCCCCAGCACAATGAGGTTCAGAGGTGGCGCTCCTGGGAAGTGGCTGGACCCTGAGGACCCTAACCTCATCATGGATTGATCCTTACAGCTGACTGAATTATAGGTGGTGACGGAATGCCAGGGGGTGATTGCCAGTTGGAGGAAGCAGGTCCTGGGGTTATGCTGTGGGAGGTACCTCCCACAAGGTACCTCTTGTCCCTGGTCCCTTCATCCCTCTCTGCTTCAGGCTGGACAAGGTGAGCAGCTTTGCTCTTTCATGTCCGGCCACCATGATGCTCTGCCTTGCCACAGGCCCAGAAACAATGGAGCCAGCTCATCACAGACAGAAATCTCTGAAACTGTGGCCAAAATAAATCTTTCCTCCTCTAGGTTGATATTCTCAGTTATTTTGTCTCAGCGAAAGAAAGCTGACTAACAGCATGTGTGTGTGTGCGTGCGCATGAATTGAACGCAGGGCCTTGCACGTGCTAAGCATGCTACTGAGCTATACCTCCAGCCCCCAAAATAATTCTCAATTCAAATAAAGGATAACTAACAATCTTTCTGGTTGAATTTAACTATACATCCCCCACCTCCTGCATGGTACTGGGGATTGAACCCCAAGGGCATTCTACCTCTGAACTACACCCCCAGCCCAGCCCTATTTCATTTTTTATTTTTTTTATTTTTTTTATTTTTTTTTTTTTCGGTACTGGGGATTGAACTCAGGGGCATTCTACCTCCGAGCTACACCCCCAGCCCTATTTTTTATTCTTTATTTTGAAACCGAGTCTCACTAAGTTGCGGAGTGCCTCACTAGGTAGCTGAGGCTGGTCGCGAACCCAGATCCTCTGGTCTCAGCCTCCCAAATGCTGGGATTACAAGCGTGCGCCACCACGCCCGGCCATTTTTTATTTTGAAACAGGGTCTTGCGCTGGGCGTGGTGGCGCACGCTTGTAATCCCAGCATTCGGGAGGCTGAGACTAGAGGATCTGGGTTCGCGGCCAGCCTCAGCTACCTAGTGAGGAACTCCGCAACTTAGCGACTCTGTTTCAAAATAAAGGATTAAAAATAGGACTGGGGGTATAGCTTGGGGGTAGAATGCCCCTGAGTTCAATCCCCAGTACCGCAAAAAAAAAAAAAAAGAAACAGGGTCTTGCTAAGTTGCTGAAAGAATGGCTAAGTTGCTGAGGCTGGCCTCAAACCTGCAATCCTCCTGTCTCAACCTCTCAAGTACTGGGATTACAAGCGTGCACCACCACGCTAGGCCAGTGGTTTTTAGTATGTACACAAGGCATGCAGCCATCATCACTATCTAATTTCAGAATATTTTCTTTATCCCATAAAGAAACCTAGGGCCCTTTTGTGGTCATCCTCCTTTCCTCCTTTCTCCCAGGTCCTGGCAACCACTAATCTACTTTCTGCCTCTGCCATGTACATGGAATCATCCGGTATATGGTCTTTCTGTCTGGTCCTTCAAACTTTCCAGGTGCATACATTATGTAGTCTGCATCAGAAATGTACTCTTTCTCATGGCTGAATAATAAATTTACATTTTGCTTATCTATTCATTAGTAGACATTTGGGTTGGTTCCACTTTGGGGCTTTTATGACTAATAGTGCTGCAAGCATTTGTGTATCCATTTTTTCATGAATATATTTTCAATTTTACTGGGTATATATCTAGAAATAGAACTGAAGATTACTTGGTAACTCTGTTGAACTTTTTTGTTTTGTTTTGTTTTGTGGTACTGGGGATTGAACTCAGGGGCATTCTACCTCCGAGCTATACCCCCAGCCCTATTTTTTATTCTTTATTTTTGAAACCGAGTCTCACTAAGTTGCGGAGTGCCTCACTAAGTAGCTGAGGCTGTCCCCGAACCCGGATCCTCCGCTCTCAACCTCCCGAATGCTGGGATTACAAGCATACGCCACCACGCCCGGCTTCTGTTGAACTTTTGGAAGAGGTGTCAGGCTGTTTTCCAAAGTAGCTACCACATTTTACATCTCATCCGCACTGTATGAGGTTTCTAATTTCTTTGTGTCCTTGCAGTACTGGGGATTGAACTCAGGGGCATTCTACCTCCGAGATATACCCTCAGCCCTATTTTTTATTCTTTATTTTGAAACCGAGTCTCACTAAGTTGCGGAGTGCCTCACTAGGTAGCTGAGGCTGGCTGCGAACCCGGATCCTCCGGTCTCAGCCTCCCAAATGCTGGGATTACAAGCATGCGCCACCACGCCCGGCTCTTTTTTTTTTTTTTCAGTACTGGGGATGGAACCCAGGGGCATTCTACTTCTGAGCTACATCCCCAATCCTATTTTTTTTTTTAATTCTTTATTTTGAAACAGTGTCTTACCAAGTTGCGGAGGGCCTCACTAAGTAGCTGAGGCTGGCCTCAAACCCAGCTCACTGCGATTTTGATTTGCATTTTCTTGATGATTAATAATGTTGGGTTGTAATCCCAGCATTTGGAGGCTGAGACTGGAGGCTACGGGTTCGTGGCCAGCCTCAGCTACCTAGTGAAGCACTCTACAACTTAGTGAGACCCTGTTTCAAAATAAAGAATAAAAAATAGGACTGGGGGTATAAATAGGATTGGGGGTATAGCTTGGAGGTAGAATGCTCCTGAGTTCAATCCCTAGTACCACACACACAAAAAAAATAATAATAATGTTGGGCATTTTTCATGTGATTACTGGCCTTTTGTATTTCTTTGAAGAAATGTCTGTTCAGATTCTTCACTCTTTTTAAAAAATAGGTTATTTATTTTACAAGGTTAGAAGAATCCTTATTATTCTGGATACTAGAACTTATTATATATATAATTTGCAAATATTTTCTCCCATTTTGTACCTTGTTTTTCCACCTTCTTGACAGTATTTTTTTTTTTTTGCGGTACTAGGGATTGAACCCAGGGGCATTCGACCTCCGAGCTACACCCCCAGCCCTATTTTTATTCTTTATTTTGAAACTGGGTCTAAGTTGTGGAGTGCCTCACTAGGTAGCTGAGGCTGGCCACGAACCCAGATCCTCCGATCTCAGCCTCCTAAATGCTGGGATTACAAGCATACACCACCACGCCCAGCCTCTTGACGGTATGTTTTGAAGCACTAAAGGTTTTTAATTCTGATGTATAATTTATCTATTTTTCCTTTAGTTGCTTGAATTTTTGGTATCACACTATAAAACCACTGCTTAAACCAATGACAAGAAGACTTACAACTATGTTTTCTACTAAGACTTTTATGGTTTTAGTTCTTATAATTAAGTCTTTGATCTGTGTGTGTGTGTGTGTGTGTTCCCGAGCGCATACACCTGGGTGTGTATTGCTAGGAATTATAGCCAGGAGCAGCTGGGTGGGGTGGCACTTGTAATCCCAGTACTTGGGAGGCTGAGACTGAAGGATCCAGGTTCACAGCCAGCCTCAGGTACTTAGTGAGGCCCGCCACAACTTAGTGAGACCATGTTTCAAATAAAGAATACAAAATCGGGCTGCGGGTGTAGCTCAGAGGTAGAATGCCCTAGTACCACAAAAAAAAAAAAAAAAAAAAGAACAGGAGCATTCTACCTCCAAGCCATCCCCAGTCCTTATTTTGATTTTTGAAACAGGGTCTTATTAGTCTGATGAGAGACTCACTACTTGTTGAGGCTGTCCTCAAACCTGCTAATCCTCCTATCTCAGCCTTCCAAGTACTGGGATTATAGGCATGCACCACTATGCCTGCTTTGTCTTTGACCAATTCTGAATTAATGTCTCATTATTCTTTCTTTTTTTTTTTTTTTTTTTTGCGGTACTGGGGGTTGAACTCAGGGGCATTCTACCTCCAAGCTATACCCTCAGCCCTATTTTTTATTCTTTATTTTGAAACAGGGTCTCACTAAGTTGTGGAGTGCCTCACTAGGTAGCTGAGGCTGGCCTCGAACCCGGATCCTCCAGTCTCAGCCTCCCAAATGCCGGGATTACAAGCGTGCGCCATCACACCCGGCTCATTATCCTTTCAAGATGAAAATTCACTACTGGGAAAGCAAATGTTAACCAGAGAAAAACGGTCATTCCTGTCGGGGGCCCAGACTGGCCAGCTGGATCTCGCCTCTAGATGGCGCCTGGCAGAGTACCAGAAGCAGCTGCAGGTGAATATCATCTTAGGGCTGTGCCATATCAGAGCGCATGCACCAGTACGCAGGAGGTGTGGCCAGGCCAGGTGAGAGCTGTATGAGACACCTTGCGGCTTGAGGCCTGGCGCAGCTTAAAAGGCCTCCACCTCTCGTAGAGAGGAGTAG
>PVLC010012405.1:0-19002 GCA_004027655.1 Graphiurus murinus
ACCTACACAATCATATCAAGGTCACTCATTGAAGTGAACCTTAGGGGGAGGGAGGGGGAGGGAATGGGGAGGGAATGGGGAGGGAATCGGGGAAGGGGTCAAATGAGAATTGTGTGCAAATATGTTGTTAACAATTTGTACTTAACAAAGATGTATGCTATATTGCACGAATTACTACAATAAAAATTAAAAAAAAATTTAAAAAAATACTCTTTTTTTATGATGTAACAGACAAGTAGACAAGTATAGAGTCTGCTAATGGCACTATAAATTACTTTGATTCTTTTGGAAAGTAGTTTAACCCTCTTTATCAAGAGCCTTAGAAATATTCCCACAAGATAAATATCAAGAGCCTTAGAAATATTCCCACAAGTGATTGCCTCAAGGAGTCTCTTTTTCTAAGAAACAACCTGGAATTTGGACCACGTTTCATGTACAAGGATGTTCCATACGTCATTACTTCTAGTGACAAGTCATTGGAAACACTCTACATGTCTAGCTAAGTAGGAATTGTTAATTTTGGTGCTATATTTGCTTATGGCAATATATGAAGCATTATAGGTATTTATGGAGAGAACAGAATAAGATTATATTATATGCATGCCTCAATGTTACATAAAAAGTTCAGGATAAAAACTGGGCCATGTGTTTTAAATGTATATAGACAGAAAAACAGGTTTTTGTTTGTTTGTTTTTGTGTGGTACTGGGGATTGAACTCAGGTGTGTTTTACCCTCAGCTCGATTTTATTTTTGTATTGAAACAGGGTCTTGCTAAGTTTCTGAGGCTGGTCTCAAAACTGCAATCCTCCTGTTTCAGCCTCCCAAGTACTGGGACTACAAGCGTGTGCCACCACTCCTGGCAGAAAAACAGTTTTGAAGAAATCTAATAAAACATTAATAGTAGTTGTGACTGGGCAGGGTGGCACATGCCTATAATCCCAGTATTTAGGAGACTAAGACAGGAGGATCACAGGTTTAAGACCAGCCTCAGCAACTTAGTGAGACTCTCAGCAACCTAGTGAGACCCTGTTTCAAAACAAAAATAAAAAGGGTTGGGGGTGTAGCTCAGAGGTAGATGTCCCTGAGTTTAATCCTCAGTATACTACAAAAAAAAAAAAAAAAGTGGTTGTGTAAAAGAGTGGTTGTGTTTAAGTGCTGAGACTATGATTAATTTTTATTTATATTTATTATAAAAAAGTTTATTTTTTAAAAAATGAGCAAGCCGGGCATGGTGGCGCACACTTGTAATCCCAGCATTTGGGAGGCTGAGACTTGGAGGAATCGGGTTTGAGGCCAGCCTTAGCTACCTAGTGAGGCCCTCTGCAATTTAGTGAAACCCGTTTTCAA
Source organism: Graphiurus murinus (assembly GCA_004027655.1). Lineage (NCBI taxonomy): Eukaryota > Metazoa > Chordata > Mammalia > Rodentia > Gliridae > Graphiurus > Graphiurus murinus. The sequence continues at coordinate 1,349 of PVLC010012405.1, forward strand.
AATAAAGAATAAAAAATAGGGTTGGGTGTATAGCTAGGAGGTAGAATGCCCCTGAGTTCAATCTCCAGTACTGAAACAAACAAACAAACAAAAAATCAAGTGCAGTTTAAAAAGCGGACTGAAATCTCCTCAGTTTTTATATTTTAACTGTTAGAAAATAAATATACTCAGGTGAGCAGAAATACCTTCTTTTGAGCCGGGCGTGGTGGCGCACGCTTGTAATCCCAGCATTTGGGAGGCTGAGACCGGAGGATCCGGGTTCGAGGCCAGCCTCAGCTACCTAGTGAGGCACTCTGCAACTTAGTGCGACCCTGTTTCAAAATAAAGAATAAAAAATGGGTATAGCTCAGAGGTAGAATGCCCCTGAGTTCAATCCCTGTACTGCAAAAAACAAACAAACAAAAAACCTTCTTTTATTACCTCCCTCTGTTCTGTTCCTCCCTTTCTTCCCCCCTCTTGCACCCGCTTTTCCTGTCCTTCCCTCCCTCCATTCCTCCCTTCATTCTTCTTCCTTCCTTTTTTTTTTTTTTTTGTACTGGGGATGGAACCCAGGAACGCTCAGGGGTCTTCTACCTCCGCGCTATTTTATTTATTTTTTATTGGAAAGAGGGTGTCATTCAGTTGCTGATAGCCTCACTAAATTGCTGAGTCTAGTTTCAAATCTTCGATCCTAAGTCGGGCGTGGTGGCGCACGCTTGTAATCCCAATTCGGGAGGCTGAGACCGGAGGATCCGGGTTCGCGACCAGCCTCAGCTACCTAGTGAGGCACTCCGCAACTTAGTGAGACCCTGTTTCAAAATAAAGAATAAAAAATAGGGCTGGGGGTGTAGCTCGGAGGTAGAACGCCCCTGAGTTCAATCCCCAGTACCGCAAAAAAAAAAAAAAAAAAAAAAAAAAATCTGCGATCCTCCTGGCTCAGCCTCCCAAGTACTGAGATTACATGTGTATGCCACAAGGCCCATCTCTTTTCTGTCTTTTTTTAAACATTTATTTCAAGCTCAGGCTATCTCTGCATTTGTTAAGGCAGAGAGTCATGGCTGTATGAAACAAATCTGCGCTTTAGGATTTTAGGGACTGACCCCATCTTCTGCCAGATGTGGGGAACTCTAGTGATTTGCCACCTCTCTGGGGCTTCTGTTTTTCTCTTAGAGTTTCATAAAAATAAAATGAGTGAAGCCGGGCGTGGTGGCGCACGCTTGTAATCCCAGCATTCGGGAGGCTGAGACCGGAGGATCCGGGTTCGAGGCCAGCCTCAGCTACCTAGTGAGGCACTCCACAACTTAGTGAGACCCTGTTTCAAAATAAAGAATAAAAAATAGGGCTTGGGGTGTAGCTCGGAGGTAGAATGCCCCTGAGTTCAATCCCCAGTACCGCAAAAAAAAAAAAAAAAAGAGTGAGTCTCTACCTACTTTGAAAAATATGGAATGCCTTGTGAATTTGAGCTGGTCACTTCTGCTGGAATAGATTTTACTTTACGAGGTACAAATAACCAATCACTCCATGTACACACAAGCTTGGCATTTACCCTTCCAGATGGGCTTTCGCAAGTGAGCAAAGGCCTTGAATCTCAGCCTAGACAAATGAAGGAAGGAAGAAAGAAAGGAAGGAAGAAGAGGGAGTGAGGAATGTCTGTAGTATACATGTAGGAGTGTAGGTCAAGACAAAGACAAGAACTAGACCCCTTCAAGGTCCATTGGGGGCAAGAAGAGGCCACTCATGTTGCTGGAAAGAAACTCTTCATCAGTCTCTAGACTCACTATTTTCTTTTTTTTTTTTTTCAGTACTGGGGACTAAACTCAGGGGCATTCTACCTCCAAGCTCCACCCCAGTCCTATTCTTTATTCTTTCTTTCTTTCTTTTTTGCGGTACTGGGGGTTGAACTCAGGGGCACTCTACCTCCGAGCTATACCCCCAGCCCTATTTTTTATTCTTTATTTTGAAACAGGGTCTCACTAAGTTGCGGAGTGCCTCACTAGGTAGCTGAGGCTGGCCTTGAGCCTGGATCCTCCAGTCTCAGCCTCCCAAATGCTGAGATTACAAGTGTTCGTCACCACGCCTAGCTTCCACTATTTTCTTAAGGAATTTCCTCTTTGGCAACTTCATGACATAAATACCCATAGAAGGCTCTAAGCACCATCAGATCTGTCTTCCATGTCATTCATTGAGCCTGAAATAGTCACTCGGTCATTCGTGCAGTTACTTTGACTTAGTTTAACTTAATCGTACCAACTTTGCAAAGAAATGTACCCATCTCTGTTTTTTGGCCAAGGGAATAGAAACCCTGTGGATGGGGAACTTGTCAAAGTTCACAAAATCTGGTAGGGGGCAGAGGAGGATTCCAACCAGATCTGTGTGATTCTGAATCTCATCTTCTACTCTGCAGTCCAGTCTTTCTTGTGCAGAACAAAGAGCAAGGGGCAGTACAATTTCCAGCAGTTGATTTCTGTAGTGCTGGAGACTGGCAGCCATCAGTGAGCACTCTGTATCCTCCATGTGGAAGTGGGCTCGCTCCTCAGTATACCCAGTGAACGCGGAATGAACGTGGCAGCAGAGTGAGATCTTGGTTTAAACTCTGGATCTTAACCTGTTGTACTATGGTTTTCTCACTTTCAAAATAGAGAGAATTCAGCCGGGCGTGGTGGCGCACGCTTGTAATCCCAGCATTCGGGAGGCTGAGACCAGAGGATCCGGGTTCGCGGCCAGCCTCCGCTACCTAGTGAGGCACTCCACAACTTAGTGAGACTCGGTTTCAAAAATAAAGAATAAAAAAATAGGGCTGGGGGTGTAGCTCGAAGGTAGAATGCCCCTGAGTTCAATCCCCAGTACCGCAAAAAAAAAAAAAAAAAAAAAAAAAAATAGAGAGAATCACTGGGTGTGCTGGGTGCATGCCTGTAATCTTTATACTTAGAAGGCTGAGACAGAAGGATAGCAGGTTTGGGGACAGCCTCAGCAATAGTGAGACTTACATCAACATAGCGAGGACCTGTTTCCAAATAAGAAATAAAATTGGGCTGGGGGTGTAGCTTGAAGGTAGAATGCCTCTGGATTCAATCCCTAGTAATACACACACACACACACACACACACACACACACACACACACACACACACACTAAAATTAGGGAGGATCATAGAGTTTGAGCACAGCTACTGTAAGAGCTTAAGTGTGATCAAGTGCCCCAAAGCAAAGAGAATCTTGCTCATGGTGGGCCCTTAAAACACAGAGATTCCAAGCCGGGCGTGGTGGCGCACACTTGTAATCCCAGCATTCGGGAGGCTGAGACCGGAGGATCCGGGTTCGCGGCCAGCCTCAGCTCCCTAGTGAGGCACTCCGCAACTTAGGGAGACCCTGTTTCAAAATAAAGAATAAAAAATAGGGCTGGGGGTATAGCTTGGAGATAGAATGCCCCTGAGTTCAATCCCCAGTACCGCAAAAAAAAAAAAAAAAAAAAAAAAAAAAAAAAAAAAAAAAAAAAAAAAAAAAAAAAAAAAAAAAAAAAAAAAAAAAAAAAAAAAAAAAAAAAAAAAAAAAAAAAAAAAAAAACCCAAAAACACAGAGATTCCTCTATATTCCCAAGAACAAAATTGCCACTTACCTCGTGTAAGTCCTTTAAGCTTATCTGTCTGTGAGGAAAAGAAATTTGATGTTAAATAAAATAGAGTTCATAGTAACCGAGATAAAATCATTCTGAGACCTTATAAACCATTGATTACATTTTCATTGCCAAATTAACAGCCCATAGTCCAGTGTGATATTTAGCACTGTTCTATAAAATGAAAGCAGATTATTTTCCTCATAATTTTCTAAGGAAAAAAAAAGTAGTTATAAAGCAATATAAAAGGTGGTAATAGAAAGGGCATGGATGCACCTGCTTCTCATTTTAGGAGAATTTAAATAACATTATCCTTCCTTCTGACATTTGATTTTCCAAGTCAGGTTGCATTAGCACAGCCATGCCTATGTTTAAATTGATTTTAACCCTCTCAGTCTTTTGCTTAGAGAAAACATAGTTTTAAATAGGAAGCTGTCAGGAACAGTGGGATTCCAGGAAGGCATGTATAAGAGAAAGCACCTTGCTATTGAAAAGGGATTTGAGAGGGAAAATAGCAAACAAACAAGCCGTGAGACTTAAAGGAAGAGAAAGAATTCAACGTGGAATGCGATGATGTCGACATTGGATAAGTCTCAGAATAAACTCCAAGCCTTTTATGATATTGACAAGTCCATCAATTTCTCTAAATCTCATTCTTCTCACCGGCGAAATGGCAACAATATTGATCCTGCTGGGTTGTTGTGAGAATCGCTGGAGATACAAATGCAAATGGCCATGGTGGTTAGGATGTGACCGAAGTGGGGTGCAAAAACTGAGGGAGGCGGGGTGAGGGTTAAGGTCGGATCCACCCTGGTCTGTCATCACAGGAACTGGGACTGGTGGATGCTGGGAGATAAGACTCTCGCAGCAAGCTCATGAGGCTCTGCGTGCAGGACTTTCAGGGTCTGTCTGTAGCCGCACTCAGATGCTCTGTCCTGCTGTCAGGTCTCTAAGCAATGGGCAGCTATCCGGAGGCCTTACAGTTTTCACTGGTCACCTTAGTCCATCTGAAGATCTGAAACAGCCCTTTTTTTTTTTTTTTTTTTTTTGCGGTACTTGGGGATTGAACTCAGGGCCATTCTACCTCCGAGCTATACCTCCAGCCCTATTTTGTATTCTTTATTTTTTTTTTTTTGTTTGTTTTTGTTTTTTGCGGTACTGGGGATTGAACTCAGGGGCATTCTACCTCCGAGCTATACCCCCAGCCCTATTTTTTATTCTTTATTTTGAAACCGGGTCTCACTAAGTTGCGGAGTGCCTCACTAGGTAGCTGAGGCTGGCCGCAAACCCGGATCCTCCGGTCTCAGCCTCCCAAATGCTGGGATTATAAGCGTGCGCCACCACGCCCGGCTGTATTCTTTATTTTGAAACAGGGTCACACTAAGTTGCGGGGTACCTCACTCAGGTAGCTGAGGCTGGCCGCGAACCCGGATGCTCCGGTCTTAGCCTCCCAAATGCTGGGATTACAAGCGTGCGCCACCACACTTGGCTAAGATACAGCCCTTCTTTATCTTCTTTCCACTTCAGTCAGACAAGTGAGAAGATACAGATATGATAGGAGGCAATGAAGAGGAACAAATGCCTGTAATATTAATTACTTTGCACTTAAATTGAGACTAATTGCAGTGTTTTTAATGTTTAAGAGACACTTGTATATTAGGGGTACTGATGGATAAGTTGTGTGCCTTCACTTAAAAATAGATAACTGATTTTAGACTTGTGATTTTAAGTAATAATAGTAAGATATGTTTGACTCCATTTGTAAAGCGTTTGACCTGTGTAAGAGAACTTGACTTCCTCTAGTTTTATATAATTACTTTATTAGATTTACAAAAATTGTTGAATAAAGTTCTGCTTGCTTGAATTTAAACCTACCCTGTCAGCATCAGAAGCACTTAAGAACCAAATACACTCTGTCGGGCGTGGTGGCGCACACTTGTAATCCCAGCATTCGGGAGGCTGAAACCAGAGGATCCGGGTTCACAGCCAGCCTCAGCTACCTAGTGAGGCACTCCGCAACTTAAGTGAGACCCTGTTTCAAAATAAAGAATAAAAAATAGGGCTAGGGGTATAGCTCGGAAGTAGAATGCCCCTGAGTTCAATCCCCAGTACTGCAAAAAAAAAAAAAAAAAAAAAAAAGAACCAAATACACTCAATGTATAAAGGCATTTTGATTATTTACATAGGTTTGACTGGTACAGTAGGATTCCAGGAAGGGTTTGTAAGTGCATCTTACTAAGATGCCTAACCTATGTCATTTGAGTTAGTTCACCTTTGTAAGGACAAGCAGAGTTACTGTCTTTCTGTTCAGATAAAATTCTCTTGATTTATAAATAGAGCCATGAAGCCGGGCGTGGTGGTGCAGGCTTGTTATCCCAGCATTTGGGAGGCTGAGACTGGAGGATCCGGGTTCGTGGCCAGCATCAGCTACCTAGTGAGGCCCTCCGAAACTTAGGGAGACCCTGTTTCAAAATAAAGAATAAAAAATAGGGCTGGGGGTATAGCTCGGAGGTAGAATGCCCCTGAGTTCTATCCCCAGTACAGAAAAAATAAATAAATAAATAGAGCCATGAACTTTATAAATTGAACTTTGAAGCTTCAGGAAAAGTAGGCTTTGGAATTGATTACTTTAATAAGTTGAATTTTAAGGCAGAACCCCAGGGACTGTACCAAGTTCTCTCTGTGCCTAGCAGGATGAGGTGCTCTGTCCTTTGTACGGTTGATCCTCCCCACAGGCTGCGATGCCTCTTGGGGTGGTAGTGGGGGGCACCTAGGGCTAGGGCTCTACCTAGGGCTAGAACTGCTAGGGCTGTTCCTGGTCTGTCCGTTGGAGATGGTCAATAAGACATGGTCGTTAACTACATGGAAAAAGCGTTCCCACATTTTTTTCTATGCAAAATAGGGGCTTAGTATAAATTTAAGGCTATTACTTTTTACTATAGGCGTGGGCCTTCTTCAATATCTTTTAATTTTGGGCTTAGTTTGAAATGAACTGGATCTGAATTCTGGCTCATTTACAGGTTCTGTCGCCCTTGGTAAGTTCAATTCTCTCTCTGAAGCTTTGTCTTCCTGATGTAGGACAGGAGAGATAAAATAAACCGGTAGAAAGGAAACATAAAGGAGAACAAGGGAAATGTAACTTTTGTGTGTGTGTGTGTGTGTGTGTGTGTGTGTGTGTGTGTGTGTGGTACTGAGGATTGAACCCAGAGGCATTTTACCTCTGAGCTACACCCCCAGATCTATTTTATTTCTTATTTTGAAACAGGGTCTCACTAAGTTACTGAGGCTGTCCTTGAACCTGCAATCCTCCTGTTTCAGCCTCCCAAGAGCTGGGATTACAGGTGTACATCACCACACTTGACTTAAAATGTAACTTTAATTCTTTTTTTTTTTTTGGCATTGCTGGGGATCACACATGCTAGGCAAGTGCTCTGCCACTGAGCTACAACCCTGGCCCTAAAATGTAACTTTAATATGGAAGCCTATGGCAAGTTCTATTACAACCCAAAAGTCCAAGAGGAATTTACAAGTGACCTTAAACAGTGTAGAGCATCCTTTGGGAGGTGTCTCTTTATTGGACAATAGAGGTCACAAAAAAGAGGAAATCTCCCTGAGCACTCCCTTAGAGCAATCTCCTTAGACCAGGTGAGCAGTCCTCGAACAGTTTACACAAAATAGAAACCAGCTGATAAGACCTTAAACATTGGGACCCCGAAACTGACTGGCACACCCTAAATCACCTTGGGACTCTTGACTGAGGTCTTCCTCACATACCTCCTCCTGTCTATGCCTCAGGAAAGGTCCCCATAAAAGCAGAGTCCAACCTCCCAAAGGGCCTCTCTCACTTTTGGGGTGGCTTGCATTCTCCCTTGAATGTCTCTTTCCTAAATAAATTTCTATGTCTCAGATTGGCATGTGCTGAAATTCTTTTCTGTCATGTAAGTCAAGGATCCCTTTGATCCTGAGTTGAGGAATTAACCCTTCCTCCATGACATTCACATGTTATTATTTCCTATGAATAATAGGGTCTTAGTATGAATTTAAAGATATCCCTGTTTACTATAAACTTGGACCTACAGTGAGCATCTTCTAGTGTTGGGCTTAGTTTGAAATGAATTGGATTTCGATACTGGCTTTGTCATCTATGGGCTCTGTCACTGTTGATAAGTTAAATTCCCTCTCTGAAGCTGTAATCTCAAATCTGTAAAATGGACAGATGCCAGCAGTAATGAAGAGAGTCAAAAGTCTAGTGAAAAAATACACGTGAAAACTACTTTAAGCTGGGCGTGGTGGCGCACACTTGTAATCCCAGCATTCGGGAGGCTGAGACCGGAGGATCTGGGTTCAAGGTCAGCCTCAGCTACCTAGTGAGGCACTCCGCAACTTAGTGAGACTCGGTTTCAAAATAAAGAATAAAAAATAGGTCTGGGGGTATAGCTCGGAGGTAGAATGCCCCTGAGTTCAATCCCCAGTACGGCAAAAAAAAAAAAGAAGAAGAAGAAAAAGAAAAGAGAGGGGCGTAGTTAGCCAAGTGAGGGCTCTGTGTCTTAAACACAGGGCACTTTTTTTATTTTTGTGGTACTGGGGATTGAACTCAGGGGCATTCTACCTCCGAGCTATACCCCAGCCCTATTTTTTATTCTTTATTTTGAAACAGGGTCTCACTAAGTTGCAGAATGTCTCACTAGATGGCTGAGACTGGCTTCGAACGCAGATCCTTCTGTCTCAGCCTCCCGAATGCTGGGATTACAAGCGTGCGCCACCACGCCCGGCTCACAGGTCTCTTTTTTAAAGTTACATTTTGACTGAGCACCACACATTGGGCCATTGAGTTTTCTGAAGCTAAAGGGATGTATATTTTGGTGCAATGAAGTAAACTATGGATCATAAAAATTCCTTCCTTCTAGTTCATGGTAGACTAAATGAATTAATACAGACAAAAGCCCACATGCTGGGCTTAGGGTGTAGTTAGAAAATGTTGCAGATTGCTTCTATTATTATTTAAGATCATTTTATTTGTGGGCCTTCAGAACTCAGAAAGTGTTGTTGATTACTTACTTCTATTATTAAGATGATTTTACTTAAGGGTCATTGTAGTTACTCCCTTTTTAATTCTCTTTCAGATTAGTCTGGGAGAAAGCCTCCACATATGGTAATTAACACTTCCAAGAACCAATCTAACACCTGCCTATCTTCCTTTTAAAAAAGAGATCTGCCCCAAAGTTCAAAGTTCAAAGTTGTGGTCTGAAATGACCTGTGTTGAGGTTATCATTGATCCTAAGTCTCTCTTTTAAGTAAATTTATTGTAGTGAAGATGAAATGAGCTGGGGAAAAAATTCACCAAATGCATAGATATTGTAATAATCATAGTGATACAGCAGGAATTGTTAAGAACATTCAACCATGGTTTTCCTAACATCAAAATTCTCTTTCCAGTTTGAGTTGTTAAGGAAGGATTTAAGTGACATTTCCCTAAACTGAAGTGCTTCTCCTCAGCAATTAAAAAGGAGAATAGCAGATCCAGTGGAGACAAACAGGGGCTCTTGGAAGACAATACTTGAAACCACAACCACCGTCCAGGGTGGGCCTAGCCATCTCGGGCAGCAGCTGGTGGAGGGAGAATTGTCTGCAAAGGGTGCAGTTGATTGCTAGCTATAAACCACAGCCTTACAGAGCAGGTGCTAGAAAAGGAGGGGTACTGCTGGACATGGTGGCCCAAACTTGTCATCCCAGTACTTGGGAGACTGAGACAGGAGGATCGCAGGTTTGCAGCTAGGCTCAGCTACTTAGTGAGGCTCTCCACAGCTTAGTGAGACCCTGTTTCAAAATAAAGAACAAAATATAGGCCGGGGGTGTAGTTCAGAGGTAGAATGCCCCCGGGTTCAGCCCTTAGTACTGCAAAAAAAAGAAAAGGAGGGATGTCATTCTGTGGGCGCTACTGCAGAAGCTCAGATCTCTGATATTTCTTCTATTTGGATGGCAGTAGCCTCACGTGATTGCTTTCATGTGACCCAGGTCAACAATAAAGTTGTCTTTTTAGAAATAATGGCCCATGCATGAAATAAAATCATCTTTAATAATAGAAGTAATTGGCAACACTTTCAGAGTTCTAACTATGTACCAGGCCCACCCAGTGTGCAGGCTTTGGTTTGTATGAACTCATTGGGTTCCCCATGCACTGTAAGGTAGGTAATTTTACCATCCATGATTTATTGATAAAGGCTCAGAAATGCCTAGTTCATTGCTCCATAACATAGGCCCTCAGTTTCAGTAAACTCAATGGCCCAATGTGTGGGGTCTTTACAGGGTCCTATTTGGACCTTGCTACAAATGAATCTGCGTGCACAGCTCTCTGCCTAAAGCAAAGCTCTCCTGTGTGATGGCCTTCCCAGGGCCTCCTGCAAGGCGTGCTTGCTTTGCTTTCAACAGTGACATGTCAGCCCTGTGGCTCTGGCTGAATTACCTAGCTTCTCTGAACCTCAGTAACCTTTTAGGTACACAATGTGTAGGGAAGTAATATTTACCCAGCTCCTATGAGCCTGCCGTGGATGGGGCCGTGCCCTTGCTCTCCTACACCTTAGAAACTACTTTACTAGGCTTGTGGAAGAGCCATCGAGATGGACTGCGATGACTCCTTGTAGATGTTTGCAGCAAAGGGATTCAGCTGAGTCCTGATCATAATAATTAAATGAATGTAAGCTGGAACTACAGGGACCCCAGAGACACAAAGCATTGACTTCCACTGAGAGGGCAGGCCAGTAGGCTGGTGGGATCTGGGCCATTGAGGGACTCTTTGGTGACACAGGGAAATTATGTCAGACATTAGAAACTTTTGCTTGGACAATTAAGACTTAAGGATGTACCAGGTTTTTGTGGCAGATCCGTCCCTAGGACCTGGTTTTCTCTGGGTTCTTAGTCCTGATTGTGGCTCAGATTTACCTAGAGGAGATTTAAAAATTGTTCAGGTCCCGCCTGACAGTGATTCAAATAGAGACTGGGGATAGCATGCTTTAAAAAGCCTTCTAATTATTTCAGCATAAATCTGGGGTTTGAAGCACTGTGTTAGAATATATAGCCTCTATTTGTAGAAAACACAGGGTTCTGGGGGCCTAATTCTACTGCGTAGAGTCTGATGGGAGATGCTCAGTAACTACTTTTCTTTCTTTCTTTTTTTTTTTTTTTTTGCGGTACTGGGGATTGAACTCAGGGGCATTCTACCTCTGAGCTATACACCCAGGCCTATTTTTTATTCTTTTTTTTTTTTTTTTTTTGCGGTACTGGGGATTGAACTCAGGGGCATTCTACCTCTGAGCTATACTCCCAGCCCTATTTTTTATTCTTTATTTTGAAACCAGGTCTCACTAAGTTGCGGAGTGCCTCACTAGGTAGCTGAGGCTGGCCACGAACCCGGATCCTCCTGTCTCAGCCTCCCAAATGCTGGGATTACAAGCGTGCGCCACCATGCCCGGCTCTATTTTTTTTATTCTTTATTTCCAAATAGGGTCTCACTAAGTTGCGGAGTGCTCACTAAGTAGCTAAGGCTGGCCACGAACCCGGATCCTCTGGTCTCACCTCTCAAATGCTGGGGTTACAAGCATGCACCACCACGCCTGGCTTTTCTTTCTCCTCTACTGTTCTGTGATAGATATTATCCTAGGCCCTTTACAGAAATCTTTTACCTCCTCCTCACAATTCCATCACACAGATATGGTTCATTTCTTTTTATAAATAAGGACAGCAGGGCTCAGGGCTGTTGAAGAGCTTTGTCTAACAGAAATTTTAAAGAAATTATACAGCTGGAAGCGGTTCAAATGGGATCCAAACCCAGTTCTTCTGGGGCCTGAGATCCTGTCTTTTCAACACGAAAAGAGAGAAAGAAGAAAAAATCCTTTTCCTTTACATCAAAGCACCTGTCACCTAAGATATTTTATTGGTTCTATTATCTGTCTCATTACTTCTCTGTGGTTGGACAAGTTCTTTTATTTTTGGTGGTACTGGGGATTGAACTCAGGGGCATTCTACCTCCGAGCTACACCCCCAGCCCTATTTTTTATTCTTTATTTTGAAACAGGGTCTCACTAAGTTGCAGAGGGCCTCACTAGGTAGCTGAGGCTGGCCGCGAACCCCGATCCTCCTGTCTCAGCCTCTCAAATGCTGGGATTACAAGCGTGCGCCACCACGCCCGGCTGAGAAGCTCTATTTTTTGATTAAGACCCAAACCACAGGTTTGGTTTCCTTCCTCGTGGGAACCTCGTCCTGGAGGTGCTCCCTTGGGCTCCCCGTGCCCTGCCGCCACCCGCCACTCTTCTTGGTCATTTCAGCAGCAGCCCTGGTGGCAAGTGTCTCACCTGCGCCCTCCGTGGTTCTCTGGGAAGGTGTGTCTCTGGGGTGCAGGTGCGCTGCTCTCCGGGGTGGCCGGCAAGGGCTGGTGCTTCTTCGGGAGAGTGGTGGGAGGCCTGTGGGGAGATGACAGGGGAGCCAAGGCTGGCCTGCTGCAGCAGGGACTCCTGGGACCCTGCCCCCAGCTTCTGGCCCCCGCCTGACCCCCTGCAGGTGGCTTTAGGCCTCTGCACTTGCGTCCTCCCAGGGAGTCTACACCTGCGCCTTAGTTTGCTCTGTGGTGCCATCTTCCATGGGGTGAGAAACAGTTTATTTTATTTTATTTTTTGGTACTAGAGATTGAACCCAGGGGCATTCTACCTCCAAGCTACACCCTAGTCCTATTTTTTCTTCTTTATTTTGAAACAGGGTCTCACTAGGTTGTGGAGGGCCTCACTAAGTAGCTGAGGCTGGCCTCGAACCCAAATCCTCCTGTCTCAAGCCTCCCAAGTACTGGGATTACAAGCGTGCGCCACCATGCCTGCCTGTCAAACGGTTTTCTAGAGCGCCTCATGCTTTTCAATATGCAGTCCATTTTAGTTTTAGGAGTCCTGGGGAAAATAGAATAACTAACGGCTTTCTACTTCTCCCAGAGAGGAAGATCTGCATTTTTAAAACTCCACAAAGTCTGAGCTTAGTGGCGCATGCTTGTAATCCCAGTACTTGGGAGGCTGAGACACGAGGATCACAGGTTCGAGGCTAGCCTCAGCTACTTAGTGAGGTTCTCCGCAGTTTAGTGTCATCCTCTTTCAAAATAAAGAATTAAAAACTAGGGCTGGGGGTGTAGCTTGGAAGTAGAATACCCCTGGGTTCAATCCCCAGTACTGCAAAAAACAAAGCAAAACAAAAAACTCCATCATCCATTTAATTAATTAATTAATTAATTCATTCATTCATAAGTGTGTAAGGCACTTGGGTAGCTGCTCCTGACACAGAGGGAAAAGGCATAGTGCCCAGTAAAAGATGCTTTCCTCTGGAATCGAAGAGAGAGAAGTGGAGAAATGCTTGCCAGAGTGTAATGAGATGGCAGAGGGACACCAGGGCCCAAGAAGAGCGAGGCAGCCAAGTCTGCAATCTGCAGAGCTGCAGCTCTTTTCTTTTCTCTTTCTTTTCTTTTTGTTGTACTGGGGATTGAACCCAGGGGCATTCTATCTCTGAGCTACACACCTAGTCCTATTTTTTATTCTTTATTTTGAAACAGGGTCTCACTAAATTTCGGAGGGCCTCACTAAGTAGCTGAGGCTGGCCTCGAACGCAGATCCTCTGATCTCAGCCTCCCAAGTACTGGGATGACAAGCGTGCGCCACCACGCCCAGCTTGATCTGCAGCTCCTGACATCATAAAACATGCACAAATAGGACAGCAGTTGTGTCTACATATACTATTATGTATAAATATATGCACTTACATGAACATATATTTGTACATTGTAAATCTCTTGACTGAGATTTCAGGTCAACTTATGTATGTTTGACTCATGATTGATTATTGATGTATTGATGGATATATATTCAGCAGAGCCCAATCTGAGTATATTAGATACACACCCATCATACGAGCTGGCAGATTTCTGTACAAAAAGGAAAGAGTGAAACAAGAAGGAACAGAAGGAAAAATGCATTTATGAAGAAGTGATGCATGAAAGTGAACTGAGTAGATAACCTAATGAATGAATGAATGAATAGATGGATGGATGAAGGCTCTTTTAGCACTGTTCATTGGCTATCTTCTAGTCATTTTTCAGTATCAATTGTTTGTGTTCCTCCTTTTCAAGTGCTGATACAAGACATTTAGGTACGTAGCAAAACACAATATGATTTGAAAGTCTTACCGAGGCGGCGGCAGAGGAGTCTGCTGAAAGAAAGAGAACCGGAAATTAAACGTGTTGTTTTTTTTTTTTTTTTTGCAACACCAGCGGTTAACAGGGTTTTTTTTTTTTGGCTTAAAAATAGAAATTACAAATGATGATCAAGCTTCTAGGATGTATTTTTCAAGTAACACCTAAGCCTTCCCATTGTCCACATTTCTATGCTAAATAAATAAATAAATAAAGAGTAACAAATGTGTTTCAATTATTTCACTTACTTTATTCCCCTTCATGGACTTGTTTCCTAAAATACAAGAGGGAACACCAGTGAATTTAAGGAAAATGTCAAGTGCCTGCTTTCTTTCTTTCTCTCCTTCCTTCCTTCCTTCCTTCCTTCCTTCCTTCCTTCCTCCTTTCCTCCTTCCCTCTCTCCCTCTCTCTTTCTTTCTTTCTTTCTTTTTGTGGTACTGGGGATTGAACCATTGAACCCAGGGGCATTTTACCTCTGAGCTACACCCCCAGCCCTATTGTATTTTTATTTTGAAACAGGGTCTTCCTAGGTTGATGAGAGTCTCCCAACTTTGTGAGGCTGTCCTTGAACTTGTGATCCTCCTGGCTCAGCCTCCCAAGTACTGTGATTACAGGCATGTGCCACCATGCCTTACCTAAGCTTGAATGAAAATTATTCTTATTTTTAGCCAGGCGTGGTGGCGTATGCTTGTAATCCTAGTACTTGCGAGGCTGAGACAAGAGGATTGTAGGTTTGAGACCAGCCTTGGCAAAGTAGGGAGAGGCTCTCAGCAACCTAGTGAGAAGACCCTGTCTCCAAATCAGATATAAAATAGGACTGGGGATGTAGCTTGGAGATAGAATGCCTTTGGGTTCAATTCCCAATGCCAAAAAGAAAAAAAAAAAAAAGAAAGAAAATCATCCCTACTTTTAATATTGATGATAATGTTGATTAATATTTGTTGAGATCTTAGTAGATGCTCAGCACAATGCTAAACACTTTTTTTTTTTGTTTTGTTTTGTTTTTTTGCGGTACTGGGGATGGAACTCAGGGGCATTCTACCTCTGAGCTACACCCCCAGCCCTATTTTTTATTCTTTATTTTGAAACCGAGTCTCACTAAGTTGCGGAGTGCCTCACTAGGTAGCTGAGGCTGGCCTCGAACCCGGATCCTCTGGTCTCAGCCTCCCGAATGCTGGGATTACAAGCGTGCGCCACCACGTCCGGCTGCTCTAGGAGTTTTTGTTCTGCATTTAAGTCTTTCTTCTACCCCAAATTGACTTCCTTGCACTATGAGATAAGGGTTCAACTCTCCAATCTTTTTTTTTTGCAGTACTGGGGATTGAACTCAGAGGCATTCTACCTCCAAACTACACCCCTAGCTCTATTTTTTATTCTTTATTTTCAAACAGGGTCTCACTAAGTTGCAGAATGCCTCACTAGGTAGCTGAGGCTGGCCACGAACCCGGATCCTCCAGTCTCAGCTTCCCAAATGCTGGGATTACAAGTGTGCGCCACCACGCCCAGCTAACTCTCCAATCTTCTGTGCGTGGGTGTCAGCTCTCCCAGCATCTGTCATTGAACAGGACACGCTCGCCCTACCCATTGTGTATTCTTAATCTTCTGGTTGAAATCTAGTTGACCATGTGTGTTTGTGAGTTTATTTCTGGGCTACCCACTCTGCTCCACTGGTCTCTGTGTTTGTTTTATGCTGTGTTTCGCTCTCAGCTCGGAATCGGGAAGTGGGATGCTTCCAGTCTCGTCTTCTTCCTCAAGATTGCCCCTCCGTGTCTTTTCTGTTGAACACAGTGAATCCTTTTGGTATCCTGTTCACATGTCCTGTGTCTTCTTTATAAGCTTTTCTCTCACGCTGTTGAGTATTCCTCTCTCATTTTTGACATTTTGTATAGAAGACTATTTTTTTTTTTTTTTTTTTGCAGTACTGGGGATTGAACTCAGGGGCATTCTACCTCCGAGCTACACCCCCAGCCCTATTTTGTATTCTTTATTTTGAAACAGGGTCTCACTACATTGCAGACTGCCTCACTAGGTAGCTGAGGCTGGCCGCGAACCCGGATCCTCCGGTCTCAGCCTCCCAAATGCTGGTATTACAAGCGTGTGCCACCACGCCCGGCTTATAGAAGACTATTGACAGCCGTACCAAAGGTCCAGGGATGTGTTTGATCAGTCTCATCAAATATGCCCACTGCCATCACAGATCCCCAGGAGCTTCACTTGTTCTTTGCTGAGATAATTAATGTTCTATAACCTGAGAGGTTCAGACTTCACAGGTGAGAAGACTGGGTAATGCTGGTGAAATAATTTGTCATAGAGCTGTCACACATCATAGGTACATCATGGTACCCATGATGCTAATTAAGATAAAATCCAATGTTATTTTTTAAATTTTTGGACCTTGTTAAATGAAGCAACTCACGTGCTTGTGATATTGAAAAGAAGGTAAGATTTGGGGTTGAATTTCTGGAGATTGTATCTTGATTCTCTTACTTACTACAGGCAAGGTCAGAGCAAGGGCTCAAACAATGTTTATGAAACACGTAGACCGAGGAATTAATGCGTATCCTCTTCTGGAAAAGGGGGAGATGATTACCTGCTCTGAATGGGAATATATATGGAATTAGTGAGTTAATCCTCTTCAAAGATCTGGCTCTCGTTGAACGCCTGCAGTTACTATTATTATTATCATGTAATGGAAAGCTAGAAAGAAAATGGAAATCCACCTCCCTGATGAACTGCACAGATACTCTCAAAGACTATGACAAGTTTCTTTCTGTCCAGTAAGAGCATCCAATGGCCATTTCGGGAGGTCTTTTCCATCTTAAAATTTGAGTAAACAGTTTCACTTGGAGGAGGCCGGTGCAGGCGCCATCTGGTGGTCAGATGTGTAATTGGCACCATCTGCCCGGAGGAGGCTGTCCTTGGAGGTCTCCTATCAGAGGCCACCCCAATGCTTTGGAGGAGCCAGTGTAGTAAGGGAAGCATGGATACTGGTGTGACCGTTTCCTCCACAATGCATTAAGAACCCTGAAGGCGCTAAGCCCACAGCACTATATGAGATTAAGGGCAGGCTCCTTGGAGGGGGAGGACATTGGGAAGGACCTGCTCGTGATATGTTGGAGGGGCTGGTGCACATCGCCAGAGCTGGTTGTTACGTTTCCAAGAATTTTGTAAGCCGGCTGTTAAGTACAGCCATTAGTAGAACTAAATTATGCAAACATGTGGTACTGGGGATTGAACTCAGGGGCATTCTACCTCCGAGCTACACCCCCAGCCCTATTTTTTATTCTTTATTTTGAAACAGGGTCTCACTAAGTTGCGGAGTGCCTCACTAGGTAGCTGAGGCTGGCTGTGAACCTGGATACTCCAGTCTCAGCCTCCCAAATGCTGGGATTACAAGCGTGCGCCACTATGCTCGGCTCAAACATACACTTAAGTGTGTGTGTGTGTGTGTGTGTGTGTGTGTGTGTGTGTGTGTGTGTTTTGCGGCACTGGTGATTGAACTCAGGGGCATTGTACCTCCGAGCTACACCCCCAGTCCTATTTTTTATTCTTTATTTTGAAACCAGGTCTCACTAAGTTGTGGTGTGCCTCACTAGGTAGCTGAGGCTGGCCGCGAAATTGGTGTACTCTTACCTCCCCTCCTGAGGTATTTACCTCTGTTCTACCCATGATAAGTGCTCTGAAATGGTATGTTTAATACCACATCGGCAGCCCAAAAGCTGGCAGGCAAGGAGAATTTACACCTTGGGAATTGACAGATGTTACAAATCAGGGCCTGACTGACTGTTTTGTGGCTTGACGAGGCATCAGAAAGCTATAGAGAAAATATTAATGAGACAGATTTAA
>PVLC010012405.1:19102-44421 GCA_004027655.1 Graphiurus murinus
TTGCGGTACTGGGGATTGAACTCAGGGGCATTCTACCTCCGAGCTACACCCCCAGCCCCTTTTTATTCTTTATTTTGAAACCGAGTCTCACTGAGTTGCGGAGTGCCTCACTAGGTAGCTGAGGCTGGCCGCGAACCCGGATCCTCCGGTCTCAGCCTCCCGAATGCTGGGATTACAAGCGTGCGCCACCACGCCCGGCGACAGATTTAATTTAAAAGTGTGTTGTACTGCCGGGTGTGGTGGCTCACACTTGTAATCCCAGCATTTGCGAGGCTGAGACTGGAGGATCCGGGTTCTCAGCCAGCCTCAGCTACCTAGAGAGCTCCTCTGCAACTTAGTGAGACCCTGTTTCAAAATAAAGAATAAAAAATAGGGCTGGGGGTGTAGCTCGGAGGTAGAATGCCCCTGAGTTCAATCCCCAGTACCGCAGGAAAAAAAATAAAAGTGTATTGTACTTATAGCCCCTACTTTGTGAAAAGTTGTAAGCTGAGGAAATACACTTCTCGAACTGTATTTGAAAACTGATTCATCTAGAGAGGTGTCCATGCTATTATATTAATTGAAACCACGGTTTGGCTGCAGATAAAAGGGGTTGGTAAAAATCTGCAAAAGCGTTCTGTAAGAATCAAGTGGCTCTATGGAGTTATGAGTTACTGTTAGCCAGGTGTGGTGGTACACGGCTGTAATCTCAACACTTGAGAGGCTGAGACAGGAGGATCACAGGTTCCAGGACAGCCTCAACAAGTAGTAAGACTCTCATCAACCTAGTGAGACCCTGTCTCAAAATAAAATAGGACTGGGGGTGTAGCTCAGAGGTAGAATGCGCCTGAGTTCAATCCCCAGTAACACACACACACACACACACACACACACACACACACACACACACAGAGTTACTATTATCTTAAAATTGAGTGCTACTTTTATTATCCTTTTATTAGTAAAATATCTAATAAACACACACACACACACACACACACACACACACACACACACACACACATATATGCACTTTCCTCACCCAGAGATACAGTTGTTGATCATTTATCACTGTGATCTCGTTGGACGAGTGACTTAATACAAATTACTTGGCTTCTCTGAATTTCTGTGTCCTCATTTGTGATTTAAAAGGGTCAAAAAAGAGGATATGTAGCACTGGGTGTGGTGATCCATGCTTGTAATCCCAGTACTTGGGAGGCTGAGACAGAAGGATTGCAGGTTCATGGCCAGCCTCAGCAAAGAAAAAAAGAAAAAAAAAGATATGTGGGAGCCAAGAATTGTCTCTTAGTAATAGATGCACAGTGGGTTGTAAGATATTCATTCAGGTTGGGTTCTAAGCCTATGCCGGTCACTTCCTCACCTTGGACAAGCTACTTACATTTTCTACTTTTGTAAGATGCCGATCATGAAATCTAGTTCTTTAGATTGTGAGGATTAAATAAAATAATGTTTGGTTTTCACTTAGCTTCCATCCAATGTGTGCTAAGCAGACCCAGCACCCTTTATCTATGAAATACAATCATGCAAACCAACATATTCAGGAACAGATCGTCAGCATAATGTTCGGTAATTAGAGAAATGGACTTCAGACAAAATCTGCATAAAGCTTGGCCTCACTCACAAAATTCATTGTGCCTAAAAGTTTACGATACAAGACAGCAGGACCATCAGGATTTCATGTCCTGAGGATGAATTGTGGAAGAGTCCAGAGAAGCAATTATAATCCAAATGGCTAATAATGTGTTTTTGGCAAGGACTGCTTGAGAAACATCTCCAAGACTACTGACACCTTTGGAAATTAATTGCAGCAATAAATTACTGGAGCCATTCGCTGGGTCGCAGAGGGGAGGGGTGAAGTTGGACAAAGCCAAGAATGTGGGAGGAACCTCCCTTCCCTCCTCAAATAAGGCCAGAAGGTGCAAAATTTTTTGGTGGTGGGGATTGGATCGAGGGACATTCTACTTTCCATGATATCTCCAGCCCCTTTTTATTTTTATTTTATTTTATTTATCTTTTTTGTGGTACTGGGGATAGAACCCAGGGGCCTTCTACCTCTGAACTACATGCCCAGACCTATTTTATATTTTATTTGGAAACAGGGTCTTACTAAGTTTTTGAAAGCCTTACTCAGTGTTTCCCAAGACTAATGCACCCCGAGTTCCCCTTTATTTACTGTGACTCTTAACAGCTCCCACAGCTACCTGCACTTTGGAGAGCTGTCCCTTGTGTTGAGCTGAAAGTGAACGGGAGTGCTGTTAAAGGGTGGCTTGCAGCCGGGCGTGGTGGTGTACGCTTGTCATCCCAATACTTGGGAGGCTGAGACGGGAGGATCGCAAGTTCAAAGCCAGCCTTGGCAACTTAGTGAGGCCCTCCGCAACCTAGGGAAACCCTATTTCCAAATAAGATATAAAAATCAGGCTGGGGGTGTAGTTTGGAGGTAGAATGCCTCTGGGTTCAATCCCCAGTAAACCCCCCCCCCCCGAAAAAAAGGGGTGGATTGCCTGGCGAGGTGGCAGGGCCCTCTGTTGGGGCCAAGTGTCTGTGAGGGATGCTCCGGTGCCTTGGTCACCAGGAGGGATGTGGTGATAGTGATTCTGCTGTTATGAACACAGCATCCTTCCTACTGCTGCAGGTACATGAGTCTAGGGTGACTGTCTTGGCCCAGTTTGCCTGGGACACCTCTGGTTTAGTCCTCAAAATCTTGCTTCACAGGAGCATCTAAGCTGGGAGCAAACTGCAAGGGTTGATCCCAAATCACATCTCAATTTTACAAAGAAAAAAGTTTTGTTTTTTTTTGTTTTGCGCTACTGGGGATTGAACTCAGGGGCATTTTACCTCTGAGCTACACCCCTGGCCCTATTTTTTATTCTTTATTTTGAAACAAGGTCTCACTAAGTTGCGGAGGGCCTCACTAGGTAGTTGAGGCTGGCCTCTAACCTGCAATCCTCCTGTCTCAGCCTCCCAAGTACTGGGATTACAAGTGTGCATCACCATGCCCCAGCAAGTTCAGTACTCGGGATTGAACTCAGGGGCATTTTACCTCTGAGATACACCCTCAGTCCTATTTTTTATTCTTTATTTTGAAACAAGGTCTCACTAAGTTGCGGAGAGCCCAAGTAGCTGAGGCTGGCTTCGAACCCGGATCCTTCTGTCTCAGCCTCCCAAGTACTCGGATTGCAAGCGTGCATCACCATGCCCCAGCAAGAAAGTGTTTCCTTATTATGAATAAATATTAAGGGAGGTGGGTCTGCTCAGTGCACAGTGTATGTGTGTATTGAAATATCACAATGAACCCGATTAGTAGGTGCGCTTGATACATGTTAATAAAAATAAAACTTTGAAATGATTTTGAGGGAGGAACATATTTTGTCCATGGAAAGACAGTTATTGTATGTTGGAATCCTATTAGGAAACCGAGTCTTCATCAGGGAATTGTTACTTGGGAGATAATGGATTTTCTTGGGCGTCTTTATTGAAAACCTCATTGTTTAGTTCTTCTTCTTTGTGCGACGCTTTATGTTTCTCTACCGGGAAATGTATTTGCTGCATCGAGCAGTTATTGGATGCCTTTGGTTTCCTTGGAGCCTCATTATTTTCTCTGTGTGGTGTCGAGACAAATTCTACCCTGTAGTTCTATTAATGATCGACTTTACGAAGGTTGTAACATGCACTTTGATCTAAGTACCGTATTGATGCCGCTGTTGCTTTTGAGCTGTGGGGTGTGGCTGCCGTAAATTTAAATCTAAAATAACAAGAGGATAACCTTAAATTTATTTCGGCTCAACTCTGCGAACTAAGGCTTGGTGTTGTGTTAAGGATGTCATCTACAGGCTATCCTTATTGTGATGTCTGCGTTACCATGTTCTGCCACGAGGGGGCAGTATCACCAATCAATTTGTGTCCGTGGCGCTAAACTTGGGCGTTTGCAGAAGTCGGGTATCAGAGACTGAGAGGAGTTTGCGGAATGAATATTGCAAACTTGGCAACTCCAGGAAGAGCCCGGACTCGCTGCCACAGTCGAGTCAATGTTGGCTCTTGTCTTGGCTGCATTTGTTGGATGACCTCGAGCTTAACGTTTCCCTTGCTGTGAAGAGGGAGTTGAACCAGGTTAACGCCAAACTCATCTCTGATTCTAACTTCTTTAGAACCTCAATTTATCTGAAAGCAAATAAGCACAAAGGTGTCCTGATGGCATTGTGCAGAATTCAATTTTTTTTTTTTTTTTTTTTTTTGCTTCTTTTCAATCAAGCTAATGTTTCTGGATATACGTGTTCAGCCAGCTATGCATAATTCTCTTTCTCTTTCCTTGGGTGGCTTATTGTACTTCTTTATAAATTCATTCCTGAATATAGGCTGCTTGTCACTTCAAAGGAAATCGGTTTAGAGTTCGTACTTGGTTCACATCTAGGGCAAAGAGAAATCCGTTTTAGCCTCTTTTATTCTTGTCTTTGGTTTCTCTAGGAAGCTAAGCCATGTCCTATTTGAAAATTACTACTCTCCTCCTTTGCAGATGGGACAACTTCTTCTGGATCTGTGGCTGATGCCAGTAGTTCATTGCAAACAACTTCAACAGCAAGTATTTTGTCTCCAAATAAACTTTTGCCCATTTTTTGGAATAAAAAAGAAAAGCCAAGCTGAAGGGAAGATGAATTCTAAAAATCTGATGATTTCCAGTTAGTGTCAGAATATGATGGTAAGAAAAATGACATGAAATGTACATTAACGTAAATCTCTAACTGCTCAAGCTGATGAAAAATATCACCATAAACCTCTTCCATTACGGAACCAAATGCTGGGCTTTTTTTTTTTTTTTCCCTGTGACATTTTGTGAAAACGAATAAATTATCTGAGAATGCGTTTGCATCAAAAATATAGAATTTTGTAATAAACACATAAATCATCCAAGTATTTTCCAGCAAGATGCCTGATCCCCCAAATGGGGAGTATTGCTATTAATTTCCTTCCTTCCAGCTTCTTTCTTGTATACTACCTTGGAGCTCCAGGTGGTAATGGAGAACCATCAATTATGGAGATGCAAGAAAGGAAAAGGTAAAGAAAATAGCTCTTATTGAAGAAGCCGGCCACAACCTCCTTCCAGTCCCAGCATGTCTCAACTTCCAGAGTCCCTTGTTTTCACTGAAGTCTTCTTTCAGATAACACTGGGGTCTCTCCTAAAAAGTTTATTTTTACAGCCATGGTATGTGGGAAAATGCCCCATATACTAGACAATATTAATGTAATCCTGACAAACACGTCCTTGTTGCTTTCTCTAGAGAATGAGTTTGCTTTATTGTTATGGGAAATTAATATCACATAAAGGAGCTTGATTCCATTTTTGCTGATACTACCAGGAAGCTCAGAAGCAAACGAACAGTTTGCTTTTAATAGAATTTAGCAAGCCAGGCATGGTGGTGCACACCTATAATCCCAGTACTTGGGAGGCTAAAACAGGAGGAATGTAGGTTCGAAGACAGGCTCTGCAACCTAGAGAGACTCTCAGCAACCTAGTGAGACCTTGTTTCAAAATAAAAAATAAAAAGGGCTGGGGGTGTAGCTCGGAGGTAGAATGCCTCTGGATTTAATAGAATCTAGCAAAGTGTGCCTGAGAACCTACATTTTGTGTTTACCTTTTTTTTTTTTTTTTTTTTGCAGTACTGGGGATTGAACTCAGAGGCATTCTACTTCCAAGCTACATCCCCAGCCCTATTTTTTATTCTTTATTTTGAAACAGGGTCTCACTAAGTTGCGGAGTGCCTCACTAGGTAGCTGAGGCTGGCCGAGAACCCGGATCCTCCGGTCTCAGCCTCCCGAATGCTGGGATTACAAGCGTGCGCCACCACGCCCGGCTCCGAGTATTTGTGAGTGGAAGTAAAATATAGATAAATACACATCTATGGGTAGAGAGACAGACAGACTGATATGTGGAATAATGGCTGAAGAAGCTTTTGAGCCAAAGAAGCAAGGGCAAGGTCCACCGAGAGTTATTAAGAAATCCAACAAGCCGGGCGTGGTGGTGCACTCTTGTAATCCCAGCTTTTGGGAGGCTGAGACCGGAGGATCTGGGTTCGCAGCCGGCCTCAGCTACTTAGTGAGGCACTCCGCAACTTAGTCAGACCCTGTTTCAAAATACAGGGCTGGGGGTATAGCTCGGAGTAGAATGCCCCTGAGTTCCATCCCCAGTACCGGAAAAAAAAAAAAAAAAAAAAAAAAAAAAAAGAAATCCAGCAATCACAAAGCCCTTTCTTGTCTGTTTTTGCCTGGGGCTCAGTTCTCAATGAAAACCCACAAAGCACACGATTAGGACCCAGGACATCTGCACATTAGATGACTCTCTGGGCCCTGTGTCCTTTTTCTCTATCAAGTGGAGTGAAAACGCCTTCTCTAAGAATGAGAACACACCAGTTAGCAGAGCTGATCTCTAAACCAAGCAAGGTGGGGCCATTTTTAAGGACTAGCGAGGCAGGGAGGATAGCACTCCATGTCTGTGGGGGGCCGAGGAGTGGGGTGCAGGGGAGACAGGATCCTGTGAGGCTGTGCAGGCTGTAGGCGAGCAATGGACTAGGGAACAGGGGCCATTTCCACTACTGCCAGTTCCTCATTTTTTTTTATTTTTTTGGTGCTGGGCATTGAACCCAGGGACATTCTACCTCTGAGCTATACCCCCAGCCCTATTTTTTTATTCTTTATTTTGAAACAGGGTCTCACTAAGTTGCGGAGTGCCTCACTAGGTAGGTGAGGCTGGCTATGAACCCGGATCCTCCAGTCTCAGCCTCCCAAATGCTGGGATTACAAGCGTGCGCCACCACGCCCGGCATCTATTTTTTAATTTTAATTTGAAACAGGGTCTTCCTAGGTTGATGAGAGTCTCACTACTTGCTGAGGCTGTCCTCAAACCTGCGATCCTCCTGTCTCAGCCTCCCAAGTACTGGGGTAACAAATGTGTGCCACCACACCCGGCTGGTTCCTCATTTTAAAGAAGAGGAAAGCTCAGCTCAGAAAGGTTAGGCGCCTTACGGAGGTTCACACAGCAGCAAGAAGTGGCAGCATTTAGGTTCTGCTACTGTCCTTGCCCTGTCTCCTTTCCTTGTCTGTGTCTCTGGTTTTCCCCTCTGAGACCTCCCTCCGCCTTAACCCTGCTCTCTGCCAGGGATCCTGAGGATCGTGGATATGCGTGGGCTGTGCTACCTTATTGTTTCTGGTTGGGCTCAGCCATTGGGAAGCCCTGCAGGGGGTGAGAGGGAGGCAGGTGAGAGGGGTCGAGAGTTGATGCCCCAGCCTCCCTCTCTGGAGGTCAACCTGAGCCAGCTGGGTCCCTCCCGCAGGGCTGCCGCCTCTCATAAGTGGGCCTGTCCCTTGTGGTCCTCAGTAACTGTCCCCTTATCCCGTGGGCCTGCGTGTGGTGACAGTCTTGGCTTCTGCACCACCCCACACACTCAGTAAGTAGTTTCTTTCTTTTTTTTTTTTTTTTTTTGTGGTACTGGGGATTGAACCCAGGGGCATTCTACCTCCGAGCTATACCCCCAGCCCTATTTTTTATTCTTTATTTTGAAACCGAGTCTCACTAAGTTGTGGAGTGCCTCACTAGGTAGCTGAGGCTGGCCGCGAACCCGGATCCTCTGGTCTCAGCCTCCCAAATGCTGGGATTACAAGCGTGCACCACCACACCCGGCTGAGTAGTTTCTTTGTAAACAAACTTCTGTAATTTATTCTAATTGGAGCCGGGTGTGGTCGTGCACACTTGTAATCCCAGTACTTGGGAGGCTGAGACAGGAGGATCACATGTTGGAAACCAGCCTCAGCAACATAGTGAGGCCCTGTTTCAAAATAAAAAAAATAAAATCAGGCTGAGGATATAGCTCAGAGGTAGAATGCCCCTGGGTTCAATCCCCAGTCTCTCTCTCTCTCTCTCTCTCTCTCTCTCTCTCTCTCTCTCTCTCTCACACACACACACACACACACACACACAATTCTAATTGGAATGTGTTTCCTGATGGGTCCCTAAATGATATACTTTCTCATTAAAGAAAAGATGGCGTTAGTAAGACATTACAGGACAGCATCATCAGACACACAAAAGGTGGTTCCATATGCTTCAATTACTGGGAGGTGTAAATCATAAGATTGTCATCTTTTCCAGTTGGAGACTGTAAGAGGAGATGGACACGGGGAAAGGACGAGGGACACTAATGGACACGATCCAATTAAATTTCTTTGGCCGTCCTTCATTTGCGCTCCCAGCAGCGGGTGGAATTGATTATTCCCTTTCAGGCTTATACCTGCATTTCCATCTTCAAATTGAGCTGTTTGGCCTCAAGCTTTAAGATCTTGTTTTCATAGCAATTAATCAACATTTTAAAATTAGATTTCTATCTTGTGATCTTCCTGGGTGCATGCTTATAGAGAGAAGATAGGTATCTCCTGAATGGAATCCACGTGTCTTGGAGCGATGCCTCTCTCCGATCATGCAATGCAGAATGAGAATTTTCACCATCCATTTTTTTATCCATAAGGTAAGGCAATAAAAAGGTGTATGGTGCCCCTGACTCTAAAATTAGTTATTTCCTGACTTAATACATCACCTCGTAAGACAGCCCACGATCACAAACTAAAACACAAGATCAAGCTGGGTGTGGTGGTGCACGCTTATAATCCCAGTATTTGGGAGGCTGAGACCGGAGGATCCGGGTTCGCGGCCAGCCTCAGCTACCTAGTGAGGCACTCCACAACTTAGTGAGACCCTATTTCAAAATAAAGAATTAAAAAATAGGGCTGGGGGTATAGCTCAGAGGTAGAATGCCCCTGAGTTCAATCCCCGGTACCGCAAAAAAGAAAAAAATAATAAAACACAAGATCTTGGAAAGTAAAATAGATGTTCCAGGGCCTACATTTCAAACTTCTGTGACACAACTTTACCTTTTCCCTGTTGGCTTCTTGTCTCCCCGGGAATGGGTTGACGCACCTGGAGAAGAAAAGATGGCACTGAGATTTCTTAGACACCAGATGGGGGGCCATTCCCTGTGGTTAGATTCCCAAAGACAAATGCGTATGTCCCGGGGTTCACCATTCTTAGACACGGCCATACATACATGGTTGGTCATCATCGAACACGTGTAAACATGTGTAAACACGTGCTCTGCCCCTGCTGAAGGGTGGCCCAGGCGGTATTTGTCACAAAAAAACACTTGGGTCTTAAACCCAGTCCCATCTCTTACTGCTGGGAGACTTTCGAAGCAGCGCTTAGCACTTGGAGAGCTTCTGATGTTTCATCTCTGCTAGAGCGGCAGTGTGTCATGAAGATCAGTACGCATGCGCATGCACAGGTACATGGAAGTCATCCTGCAGGCCACTGCAGCGAGGCCTCCCGGAAGCCACGGCTGGGATCCCGCCTCACTACGCTGCCTGTGGGGCAGGGCCGGTCACTTAGCCTCCCGAGCCTGTTTCCTTCTCTGTGAAATGGAAGTAATGACAAACCTGCTTCCTAGTGAGGATGGGGTGGGGGAAACGGAGACACGGGAGAAGGTACCTGGCCTGGGAGGTGACCCTAATCACTGGATAAATGCGAGTGTCTTTTTTTTTTTTGCGGTACTGGGGATTGAACTCAGGGGCATTCTACCTCCGAGCTATACTCCCAGCCCTATTTTTTATTCTTTATTTTGAAGCAGGGTCTTACTAAGTTGCGGAGGGCCTCACTAGGTAGCTGAGGCTGGCCTCGAACCCGGATCCTCCGGTCTCAGCCTCCCAAATGCTGGGATTACAAGCGTGGGCCACCACGCCCGGCTAAATTCGAGTGTCTTGATGGATATTATTAGAGACACCAGCGCTGTGAATGGCCACATTATCAGCAGCCGGGAGGGTGCAGGAGGTGACGTCACGGTCTTTAGGATCCAGCGCTCTGAGAACTGGAAGCCCTGGCTGTCTGGTGCTACTCTTTAATGGCTCTGAGTCAAGATGACCAAGGTGGATGCCAGGGGTCATGACCCACCCCCCACCACCTTGAGTCCTCAGTGGAGCAGTGCGCCCCAGGATTTGTGTCGGGAAAGCTGTGGCTGTTGTCGCGCTGGTGAGTCTGGCTCGGTTGGATGCTGGTTGGAATTTACTGAAAACTTCTTCTTCTTCTTCTTTTTTTTTTTTTTTGCAGTACTGGGGATTGAACCCAGGGGCATTCTATCTCTGAGCTACACCCGAGTCCTATATTTTATTCTTTATTTTGAAACAGGGTCTCATTAAATTGTAGAGGGTCTCACTAAGTAGCTGAGGCTGGCCACAAACCCGGATCCTCCAGTCTCAGCCTCCCAAGTACTGGGATTACAAGTGTGTGCAACCACTGTTTGGAGTTTGTTGAGACTCTGCTTCCTTCATTGTACCTACAGCTCCAGGTCCTGCGGGGTGACCCTTGGGGACCCGAGTATGGGAGGGTGTCTTGAATGTTCCTGTTTGTGTCCTCAGCTTGCGGTGTCCCTGTGAGTCTGCCCTTCAGAGAGGGTCTCCCGCAAAGCTGTCGCCTCACCCTGCCTGGCCTAATCATGGAGGAGTGACGGGTCTCTGTCATCTCCATCACAGGTGGCTCCGTCCGCATGCCTAGGGGCTTAGCCAGGGCTTCCTCAGACCTTCTGCCCTTCGTCCCTCTGCAGCCAAGTTCTGCCTTGTGTCTTTAAAGGGTGGATCTTTTGCATGAGAGAATTTCCGGTGTCTTCCCCAGCAACAGGTGCCTCTGATGGTATTAGCATGTTTAGGAAGGAACATTTTCTCTCTCAGCCTAGGGCTTCTATCAAATACATATTATTAGCACCTACTGCTATATACCCTCAACACACACACACACACACACACACACACACACACACACACACACACTGCTGGGTCTCGAGTGAAGAGAGAGGAATAAGAGCTTGGATTCTAAGGACAAGGTGTACACCTGCACCTTGTAAGAGAGCTTTCTCATCTTCTCTGCCTATTGAGATTTGGGGCAGGGCCTAACTTTGTCTTGGAGGCTGTCCAGCACTTTGGAGGAAGCTTAGCCGCATCCTGGTTTTCAGCCACTAGATGTCAGTAGCTCTATCCCGGTTTAAAAAAAAAAAAAAAAAATCTCCATTCTCTGTCCAAGAGCCAGGGCGGCAAAATCTCCTACAGAAAACCACTGATTACTCCTCAGAGCCTTAGAGGTGGGTGAAGCTGCTTTGTGAGATTCCTCCAGAGACTCCCCAGAAGGTGCTAGCTGAGCTGAACCTGCCCTGCAAGGCGCCCTTTGCCCTGGCGATCACCCCCGTCCTATGCTTCTAATTACATCAGACTGCTAGCTTGGGGCGCTGCCCCCTCCATTAGCCTGGGGACCCTGGCTCATCTCCATCCTTCCTTCCTTAAGCACAATGCTGGGTATACAGTAAGCGCTCAAACATAGAGCAGCAGCTCAGGGCAGGACAGTTGTAACTAACCCGAGGAGTTGAGCTAAGCACTGGTCTCCATAAGGGTTATTGATGATCCATTTCACAGATAGTTTAATCTCAGCATACATGCACAGAACTAATAAGAATCAACTGGAGGAAACGAGCTTGTAATGGAAGAGAGAATCTGCTCGCCATAAAAGCTTGATTATTCAAACATTGATTATAAAAGGAGAGCTCTCTGTCTGAATTGAGGCCAAGCCCTGGCTCCATTTGTAAAATAACTTTTCTGCTAGGCACAGTTTTGCTTATGATTCGCTTACCCCTTTTTTTTTTTTTTTCTCTCACATGATTTCACTTGACTTAATGTGTTGAGATTGTAGTCCCACTTGCAAAGTGATCCAGCGAAAGGAAGAAACTGTTTTAACAGGGAGCTCCAAAGATAACATAAAGAACAGAACAGAGACTAGTACTCAGAACAGAGGTGCTAGTACTAAGAACTAAGTACGAAGAACTGTGATAGTTGTTTTATAAAATTCCAATGAGAGCCGGGCGTGGTGGCGCACACTTGTAATCCCAGCATTTGGGAGGCTGAGACTGGAGGATCCAGGTTCGCGGCCAGCCTCAGCTACCTAGTGAGGCACTCCACAACTTAGTGAGACCCTGTTTCAAAATAAAGAATAAAAAATAGGGCTGGGAGTATAGCTTGGAGGTAGAATGCCCCTGAGTTCAATCCCCAGTACCACAAAAAAAAAAAAAAAAAAGAGAGAGAGAGAGAGAGAAAGCCATTCAATGAGGGTTATTTTTTCCTAAGGGGGAGCAAAACAATTCAACCCATGGAGGATTCCTCAATGTAAAAGGAATTGCCATTGGATTTTAGGTAAGGAGAGCCCAATGTTCAGGCTGAGCACCTCTACAACTTTATAGCTCTACCAGATCTTGTGTCCTTAGTCTCCAGTCCAATCCCTCTGAAATCATTACTTTTTTTTTTTTTTTTTGCGGTACTGGGGATTGAACTCAGGGGCATTCTACCTCCGAGCTATAACCCCAGCCCTATTTTTTATTCTTTATTTTGAAACCGAGTCTCACTAAGTTGCGGAGTGCCTCACTAGGTAGCTGAGGCTGGCCGCGAACCTGGATCCTCTGGTCTCAACCTCCCGAATGCTGGGATTACAAGCGTGCGCCACCACGCCCGGCTTGAAATCATTACTTTTTAAAATTTTTTTTGCGGTACTGGGGATTGAACTCAGGGGTGTTCTACCTCCGAGCTACACCCCAGCCCTATTTTTTATTCTTTATTTTGAAACTGAGTCTCACTAAGTTGTGGAGTGCCTCACTAAGTAGCTGAGACTGGCCGCTAACTGGGATCCTCCGGTCTCAGCTCCCGAATGCTGGGATTACAAGCGTGTGCCATCACGCCCGGCTTTCTTTATTTTGAAACCGGTCTCATTAAGTTGTGGAATGTCTCACTAGGTAGATGAGGCTGGCCTCGAACCCGGATCCTCCGGTCTCAGCCTTCCAAGTGCTGGGATTACAAGCGTGCATCACCACGCCCGGCTCTGAAATCATTATTTTTCTCTGGACATATTTTATGCTCTAGCAATAGTGTCCTGTGTCCCTGACATTCCCTCCCCACCTGTCACACTGTCACCAGGGGCCGCTCCAGTTGCAGATCTTGGTAATGATTGAAAGCAGAAGTCAGGAACTTTGAAGGTCAGAATGAGAGAGGGTTCCGTGCAAACAGAGCTGGGGGAAGACCGGATTCTTTTTTCCTTGTGCACAGCTTCCGTTTTTCAAGATTGAGTTCCAAGGATCGACTGTTCCTTGTCCTCCACCCAACCAGTATCTATCATGAATCACTGACAGAAAGGCGCCATGCCAGGTGCTGGAGCCAAGACGGTCCCTGTTCTTGTGCAGGCCTCATCTGTGGACTGCTGTGCCAAGCCCTGGGCTCTGTATGTCTCATTACAGATGATAGTTCTCCTCCTTCTAGACTTTTCCAAAGGACCGGGTCCTACCCATCATACGAGTCAGCTTCCCTGAGCCTCAGAGATCATCAGCTCCTTACTTAAGGAGCTGTCTTGGTGGACAGGGCTGGGCGGCTCCCCCTCCCCCTGCCCCACCCACTCGAGTTCCATCCCCGGGGTCCAGCCTTTACTCACTTCTTGCAGCCGCATCGGCATATTCCAGGTTTGCCCCTCGGGGGGGATCGAGGTGTTAGCTCGTAACAGAAGCGGGGAGTCCATTCCATCCTTGAAATAGCGTGTATCTGCGCAAAGAGAAAAGCATTCAAGTCCTACTTACTTGGATTCACCTCGTACTGCAATTCACGAGTCATAGAATCACTGCGATAAGAGTCCGAGGCCAGAGACTCCACCTCTCGTTACCAGGAGAGGAGAACGAGGGGCAGAGGGGAGATGTTTCTGCTTTGGGTTTGCACCGATCTGCTGCCTCCACCTGAGACCAGTCCCTCCATGTGCCCTGCAGCTGCTGCCATTTATGCTTTGGAGCCAGGGCTACGGACTGAAACCATGAGCCCCAATAAATCTTTCCCGCTCTGACTTATGCATGTCAGGTATTTAGGTCACAGCGGTGATGATGCTGACTGAAACACTATGGGAGGAAGGGTCTTAACCAAGGATCGTTTAATTCAGAATCTGCACCCTCAACCACTATGTCATATTATAGCATGCGTGTACATTTTGGGATTTTAGGCAGCACCCCCCCCCCCCCCCCGCCCCCAAATGTTACCTGCATATTCAGATTCCTTGATAGGCCTGGCTGGTAAAATTCTCAATGACGGCCATGTATCTATCATTTGAAGCTCGGGGTCTTCATATTCATCTTCGCTGGGGCATTTTGCTCCACCCAGGAATGGAGCCAAATTCCTTTCCTAAGTAGGAGTAAACATCACGGGAATCAAAGAAAGGGACAATGTTGTCAGCGATTAGGGACTACGGTGCTGGCTGCCATTTAAGGATTTAAGATTCTGGAGTCTGGGATCTTAAACAGAAGTTTAATTATTGTGATAGGCAGACTTCTAACAGTGCCTCCCCCCCATAGTCCCATCTCTGATTATTCAAAATACCTACATAGAGACTGTTGTGAAGGAACAGTGCAAAGGTAATTGAGGGTGCTGATCAGCTGATTTTAAAATAGGTAGGTGAGCGGGGCATGGTGGTGCTCGTTTGTAATCCCAGTACTTGGGAGGCTGAGACAGGAGGATCCAGGTTCGCTGCCAGCCTCAGATATTTAGTGAGGCCCTCTGCAACTTAGTGAGACCCTGTTTCAAACTAAAGAATTAAAAATAGGGCTGGGGGTGTAGCTTGGAGGTAGAATGCCCCTGAGTTCAATCCCCGGTACTGCAAAATAAATGAATAAATGAATGAATAAATAAATAAACACCACAACAAATAGGTAGATGATCTTGGGTTACCTGGGTGGGCCCAGCGTAATTATGCCCACACTTAAAAGCAGAGAGGCGACCTATTTTGCTGATGAGAAAGTCTTGTAGGTAAAAAAAAAAAAATCTCAAAGAATCCACTAAAAAATGATTAGAACTAATAAAAGATTCAGCAAGGTTTGGGGCTAAATGATCAATCCTATATATAATTCAGTTTATTTATATGTGTTGGTAATAAAAGGTTGTATTTCTACACACTGCTAGTAGTGTTTGGAAAATAAAAGTTAATAAAATAATGATATTAGCGAAAGCAAAAAAAAGAGAATAAAGTAAGAATAAATTAACAAAAGGGGTGTGAAATGTGTATACTAAAAACAGCAAAAACACTGTCAAAAGTAATTTAAAAAGACCTTAATAAGTAGAAAGACACCCAGGGCTTATGGGTTGAGGACTTAGTATTTTTTTTTTCTTTTTTTTTTGGTACTGGGGATAGAACCCAAGAGCATTCTACTTTCAAGCTACACCTGCAGCTAGATTTTATTCTTTATTTTGAAACAGGGTCTCACTAAATTGCAGAGGACCTCACTAAGTAGCTGAGGCTGGACGAGAACCCGGATCCTCCTGTCTCAGCCTCCCAAGTTCTGGGATGAGAAGTGTGAGTCACCACTTAGTATTGGCTAAGACTTAGTATTGTTAGGAATTACTATTGATAGGGATACTTTGCAAATTGATGTACAGATTCAAAATAATCCTCATCAAAATCCCAGCTGCTAGCTGGGCGTGGTGGTGCACGCTTGTAATCCCAGCATTTGGGAGGCTGAGGCTGGAGGGTTCTCGGCCAGCCTCAGCTACCTAGTGAGATCCTCCGCAACTTAGTGAGATCCTGTTTCAAAATAAAGAATAAAAAGTAGGGCTGGGGGTATAGCTTGGAGGTAGAATGCCCCTGATTTCAATCCCTAGTACCATACACACACAAAAAAAAAATCCTAGCTGCTCTCTTTTTCTCATTTTTTTTGGGGGGGGGGATAAATTGATAAACTAATTCTAAAGTTTCTAGCAAATGCTCAGTGCTCTCTCTTTCTCACCACCACACACCACATCCATGCACCGAGGAACAGAACGTGAGGGCACAGAGAGAAGGCACACAGCTTCGACCCAAAGGGAGGGCACCACCCATCCTTCGCCACTTTGATTTTGGACTTCCGGTTCCACGACTGAAAGAACACATCTGTCTGCTGTGTAAGCCCCCCAGCGCATGGTGTTTTGCCATGGCGGTCCAAACCAACTGACACAGGCACTTATGGAAGGCTCTGGGGTGAGCTCTGGGAATGGCTGGGATGGGCACCAGTCCACAGCAGGCGTGCTCACCCTTCACAGCCATCGTGGCCATTCTGGAACACGCCTGCACCTGTGAGTGGGGATCTGAGCCAGCATCCCGCTCTGGGTAAGCAGGGACACGCCTGAATCCCACACTTCCTCAGCCGTCGCGCAGGGCGGCCAGGCGAGCGCTCGTCCTCCCTGAGTCTCAGCATCCTCAACCCTTCCCTCAAGCTGATTCTAGTCTTCATCTGGACCACAGAGAGAAATCCCAGTGCCGAGATGGGATTGAGTCATTGGCACTGAAGTTTTGAAAGATGTCAGGGATGTCATGGGAAGTCAAGAACTCAAAAGGCCATGTAGCGTCATGCACGCCCCCCAACTTGGGCCTCGGAATAACTGTGTCCTCCTTTACAAATATAGAAACTTGCAGGTGATTTCCCAAAGCCGCACCGGCCACAGGAGCCATGAATAGACAGAAAAAGGACTTTCCATCACTTCCACGCTGGGACCCAGCCCACTCCAAAAGTGGGGGGCAGAGGACCCAGGGCGTTCCTTGGGTGGGCCACTGCCCAGAGAGCGCAGTGGGGAGAGGTGCAGCCTGACCTCAGATCCCCTTGTCCTGCAGGGAGCATTCCTTTCCTCGTGGACAGTCACAGCCAGGCTGCAGGGAGGTGGACAGCCGCTGACCTCGTTCTTTAGACTCAAGGTCATTACGGTCAAGGGAGGAAAGTGTAAAGTCCATGCTGTTGCTTTACAGCCTTAACTATATCTGGGCCTTTTCTTTCTGCACATAGCAGGTTCTTAATATATGGCTGTTAAATAAGTGCAGAAAGTAATAGCTTGGCGCGGGGTACATGTCTGTAATCCAAATGCTTGGGAGACTGAGGCAGGGGCATCCCAGTTTTAAGAGCAGCCTCAGCAACTTAGCGAGACACCTCAGCAGCATAGTAAACCCTTATTTCAAAAAAAAAAAATAATGATAATAATAATAACAACAACAACAACAATAATAATAATAAAAGGGCTGGGAGGGGTGTAGCTTAGAGGTAGAATATCCCTGGGTTCAAACCACAGTACAACAAAACAAGAAACAAAGTAATATATATATATTTTTTTGTGGTACTGGGAATGGAACCTGGGGGCATTCTACCTCCGAGCTACACCCCCAGCCCTATTTTTTTTTATTCTTTTATTTTGAAACAGGGTCTCACTGAGTTGCGGAGTGCCTCACTAGGTAGCTGAGGCTGGCCTCGAACCCGGATCCTCTGGTCTCAGCCTCCCAAATGCTGGGATTACAAGCGTGCGCCACCACACCCGGCCACAAAGTAATAATTTTAACAAGGTTTAGGGGTTTTTAATAATTTTAAAAAGGTTTAGGAAGCCAGGTGTGGTGGCCCATGCTTGTAATCCCAGTACTTGGGAGGCTGAGACCGGAGGATTTGGGTTCACTGCCAGCCTCAGCTACTTGGTGAGGCCCTCTGCAACTTAGTGAGACCCTGTTTCAAAATAAAGAATTAAAAATGGAACTGGGGATGTAGCTCAGAGGTAGAATGCCCCTGGCTTCAATCCCCAGTACTGCAAAAACAAATACAAAACAAAAAGGTTTAAGAATTTATGTATGCAATTTTTTATTTATGTTGTCACTTGTCTAGTTGCAAAGGTATCTTTATCTTTAGGGTTCACATCAAACTTATTTTTTAATGGGATAGCCACTCCCCTGTGCCCCCCCGCCAATACGATCACATGTGATTGACTGTAGAATAACTTTGGTAGCCAAAAGTGTCTTAATGGAGACAATGTGTGCAAACATTTGAGTGAAATGCCCAATGGCAAATACTTAATGCAGATCACCAGGACTGCTACTGATTAGTACTGACAGAGGTCAGAAACCAGGGCGGGCAGCAAGCCTGTCCACACTCGGCCTCCGTTTCCTCCTCTTACAGTCTCTAGCATTGGTTAAGTACTTCCTTGGCATTGATTAAGTACTTCCCTAGCATTGGTTAATTACTTCATTTGTGCTGAGTGCTTCAAGTACCTTCTCTCATTGTATAAGCAGGAAAATCTAAGAGGTGACTTTATCCCAGCTGAGGGAGCTGGGATTAGACCCACCAAAGCTTAAGTTCCAGCTCTGTGTCAATCTAGTTCTCTAATGCACTTGGGCAGCTTGCTTAACAGCCCCGGGCCTCAGAGTGGAGGGTTTTTCCTACCATTCCCCATCACAGCAGTTTGGTAAGATGAGTTAGGGGCTGAGCCTCATTTCCAGGTAAGTCAGCTGCAGGAGAGACTCCAGGCCCCTTGGCTCAGAGCATTGCTATTCTTTGGTGCAAGGGGACAGAGTACAGTCCAGTAAGCTGTTGTTCTCCATGGGACACCCTAACGAAGGGGACCAGACACCCGGGGACAACTGTGTTGGCTTTCCTGTGCTAGCCCTTGGTTTTCAGGCATGTATTCTGAGGAAAGCAAGCCCTGGTCTTCCATAAAAGTGAGGGATCGGGCAAGTTTAACAGATGCAAGACACTCAACTGCAAGGGACCATACAGTGACCCACCAGCTGGACAGGGTGGAAGAGAAAAGCTGGTCACCCAAGGGAGAAAAGGTTAAGTTACCAGACACAGAGTTGGAGTAGGAGCATTTGCTTGATGGTGCTGATACTGTGCCTTGAAACGGATACTGCCACTTCGAAGTCCATCTCCTTGGTCTGGACTTAGGGTGTCAGCAAGGAAAGGACGGGGACTTGGTTGTAAATCCAGGTGAGAATGGCCAGGTGACAGCATGGCTTTGTAGGCACTTTGACCTGGGTCTCGATTGCGGGTTCGCTTTAGGACCACGGGGGCAAATTACTTCCCTGACTCCTGTGCTCATCTGTCAACTGGAAGTGCCTAGACCTCCTTTATTTGTCTGTTGCCACTGGTTAATTGAGAAAACACGTGAAAAGGTTCCTTTTGGCATCTTCCCCATGACAGAGCTCAGGAGAGGGTGGATGGCTTCCCTGTCACTGATCCTGGACCAGGTGGAGCTCAGGGCCCAGGCTGAGCATCTTATAGCTGAGGAGTTAGAGCACAATTTTTTTTTTTTTTTTTTTTTTTTTTTTTTTTTTTTGCGGTACTGGGGATGGAACCTAAGGGCATTCTAGCTACGAGCTACAACCCCAACCCTATTTTCTATTATTTTTTGCAGTACTGGGAGTTGAACCCAGGGGCATTCTACCTCTGAGATACATCCCCAGCCCTATTTTTACTCTTTATTTTGAAATAGGGTCTCACTAAGTTGTGGAGGGCCTCAGTAAGTAGGTGAGACTGGCTGTGAACCTGCGATTCTCCTGTCTTAGCCTCCCAAGAACTGGGATGACAAGCGTGTGCCACCATGCATGGCTCTATTCTTTCTTTCTTTCTTTCTTTTTTATTTATTTATTTATTTTTGCAGTACTGGGGATTGAACTCAGGGGCATTTTACCTCCGAGCTATACCCCCAGCCCTATTTTTTTTATTCTTTATTTTGAAACCGAGTCTCACTAAGTTGCGGAGTGCCTCACTAGGTAGCTGAGGCTGGCCATAAACCTGGATCCTTCGGTCTCAGCCTCCCGAATGCTGGGATTACAAGCGTGCACCACCATGCCCGGCTATTCTTTATTTTGAAACAGGGTCTCACTAAGTTTTGGAGGGCCTCACTAGGTAGCTGAGACTGGCTGTGAACACAGATCCTCTGGTCTAGGATTACAAGCGTGCGACACCACACCTGGCTTAGAACACAGTTTTTTTACCCAAGAATTGAAATGGAGTTTTCTTTGCCAGTAAATTTGGAAAAGTATGACTTAGGGGAAAAACAAAACAAAACAAAACATTTACTTTGTAAGTATCAAAGACTCTCAGAATAGTTAAGGGAAGCAACCGACTTACACAGTCTGGAAGAGGCTCCGGGATGATCTGATACTGGCCTGCCAACAGAAACAGAAGGAATGTTATTGCAATTTTTGTGGTCACTCGAAATGTTGAAACCACGGGGCCCTTGCTTTCCCCCAGAAGTCTTGTGCTTATTTCAATGAACTTTTCTTTTTTTTTTTTTTTTTTTTTTTATATTTTTTTTGCGGTACTGGGGATTGAGCTCAGGGGCATTCTACCTCCGAGCTATA
This sequence comes from Graphiurus murinus, assembly GCA_004027655.1. Lineage (NCBI taxonomy): Eukaryota > Metazoa > Chordata > Mammalia > Rodentia > Gliridae > Graphiurus > Graphiurus murinus. The sequence continues at coordinate 39,336 of PVLC010012405.1, forward strand.
CCCCTAGCCCTATTTTTTATTCTTTATTTTGAAACCGGGTCTCACTAGGTTGCGGAGTGCCTCACTAGGTAGCTGAAGCTGGCCGCGAACCCGGATCCTCCGGACTCAGCCTTCCGAATGCTGGGATTACAAGCGTGCGCCACCACGCCCGGCTTCAATGAACTTTTCTTGACTGTCCATACTTCAAAACTGAAATGCACGTTTGTGTATTTCCGGCTCTACCTGCGGCTCCTGGGAAACAGGAGAATGGCAGAGGAGAGGAGAAAATCAGACTCAAGCTCAAGGGTGCCCTCCAAGGCTGGAAGGCTCCATCTTTCCACAGCAGGCTGAAATTCTCCCTGCAAGGGAGAGGAGATCTCGGGGGATCTCCCAAATCAACGATTCCCCTAGTCGTGACCAAGCTGCTAAAGATGAGGATTGTGTCCTCCTCTCTCTCCTATGTATGTTGTATTTTTAATTTTATTTCATTGTTGCCTTGTAATCATACATCATAGCGAGATTCAGAGTGACAGAAACACACACACACACACACACACACCATCTGTTGTGTGTTTCCTTCTGGGTTCCACCTGCTCCCTTTCCCTCCCCATACAAAATATTAACATTGATATTGATACCTTCATATGTGAACAAAAGATTCTTTGAATTGTTTCCATCATTAAGTCTCCTCCTTAAAACCCCTTCCCTAATTCTACTAGCCTCTCCCCTGGTTTATCTGAAGTCCTCTTTGTCTAGTAGTTTCTCTCTGGCTTCCACCTCTGAGTGGAAGACATATGGTCCTTCCCTGTCTTGGATTGGCTAATCTTGCTTAGCATAATACTCTGGAGTTCGATGCATTTTCCTGCAAATGACTAAATTGTGCTCCATTTACAAACAGCTGTCTATCATTTGTCTTTTCCGATGCACTGTAAGTATTTCTGGGGCAGGGCTCATATCTATGCATCCGTGGAGCCCTGACTCCAGGCACCAGTCCCTGGAGAAATTGAGTCACTGCGTTTCCTAAGTGTTTCTCCAATAACCATTGCCCAGTTGAGTTTTGTCTCTCCACTCCTCCATTTGGACTTGTTGAGTGAAAGACTGCCTGGGGTCCTGCAGCCAGCCCACTCGATACTCCCTTTTAAACTTGACCTTTGGATCATATGAAACCACCAGAGAACTGTTCCTGTGAATGCAGATTTGGGGGGTTCCTCAGAGGCCCAATTTTCCTAAATTGCACTACAGCATCTTGCTATTAGTCTCCCTTTTTCTTTTCTTTTCCTTTTTTTTTTTTTGCGGTACTGGAGATTGAACTCAGGGGCATTCTACCTCCGAGCTATACCCCCAGACCTATTTTTTTAGTCTTTATTTTGAAACAGGGTCTCACTAAGTTGCGGAGTGTCTCACTAGGTAGCTGAAGCTGGCCCAAACCCGGATCCTCCGGTCTCAGCCTCCCAAATGCTGGGATTACAATGTTGGGAGCACGCCCAGCTTCCCTTTTTCTTTATTAGCACATGCAGAAGTTTCTTGCAGGCCTGAGGACCAGGCACTGAGGCGCTCAGCAACTACTGTGTTTTGCTTGAACAGAAAACATTGTTTCAGTAGGAAATTCTATGCCCCTTCTTCCTTTAGCTGCTAAGGACTTCAGGGTAAATCTCTGGATTTGCTCAGGTCTTGTGGAGGAACATGGTACGATCTTCTACATCTTGCTCCGGCTCCATTCCTTTTATCTCAAATTCCCTTACCATACCCAAATATGAAATAAATCTCTGTGAATTGTGCCAGCCGGCCCTTATCTTTCTTGAGGTCACTAATGAGAGTGTGGCTGGGTGGAAACACAGTTCTCTGGAATTTGCTGTGGACCAGTGCATAGGAGAAGTGTTAGCCCAGGTGAATCTCCTTGAAAATATGAGCTGGGAGGGGCACAATCTTGTCTATACCTGACCCCGTCCCAGTCCATCTTGGCTACAGCACCAGCGGCCATGACACCTTCCCGACCCAGCACAGTTCCATTCCCACTGAGATCTCTGGCAGAGAAACCACAAGTTTTCCAGCCCTTCAGAGTAGCAATTTGTCCTTTTCATGTACTGAATTAAATTAATCAGGCCACCCATCAAGGGCCAGCTGGCCCGGAAGGAGCGAATGAGCGGAAAATTACTGGGGATCTGCTCTGGCTTCAATATCCAGGAAAGCAGCAACTTTGTTGGATTCAGGGGTCAGTATAATTTTATTTGAGGACACTGGCATCCTTGAGCATGGTCATTCTACTGACACCCCAGTAGAATGGGGTGTCACCATTCTCTCACCAAAACCTTACCTTCCAGCCAGAGACTCTCCTGCATTCTTTTTTTTTTTTTTTTTGCGGTACTGGGGGTTGAACTCAGGGGCATTCTACCTCCGAGCTATACCCCCAGCCCTATTTTTTATTCTTTATTTTGAAACTGGGTCTCACTAAGTTGCGGAGTGCCTCACTAGGTAGCTGAGGTTGGCCGCGAACCCGGATCCTCCGGTCTCATCCTCCCAAATGCTGGGATTACAAGCGTGTGCCACCATGCCCGGCTCTCTCCTGCATTCTTGAAGTAGGCTGCCCGCCCTGCCAGCGACAGTCACCCACTTGACATCCTCACCCTCCCTCAGCGTCCTGTCCTCTGAGATCTGACGTCCCTGCCCCCTGGGGCTCCCTTCTTGGATTATTCCAGGCCACCTTAAACTCACTGCATCGTTAAAGCACTTCAGTCTCGCCTCACCATGACACTTAAATAAAAATAGGCGGCATCTGAGGAGATGACCTCACCCGTGTGCGTATATGCTTTCTTTAGGGAAGGACTTTTCTTTTATCTCTTTATCTCCCGGACTACCTATCAACGCAGAGTTAGGGCACCTAATTTTAAGCATAGTTCTAAAACTGCATCTGTTGAGGTCACCCGTTGCTCAGGGCATACGGTCCGGGTTCTCTGCATGGACCCCGGAGCTCAGCCCAGCCTGGTACTGTCTTGGTATTCACTGCATACCTCCTCCCTTCCTGAGTGAACTTGAGTTTGAACTTCCTCTTGCTGGGCCTGAGTTCCAATAACAGTGGCCGGCCCCAAAGTGCTCAGGTCTTTTATCTTCCTGGCACTGGAGGGTAAGTTGGTGCTATGGTTTGGGTCTTAAATGCCCATCAAGACCTGCATGTTAAAGAGTTGGTTGCCAACTTCTGGTACTATTGGGAGGTGGTGGGGTCTTCAGGAGGCAGATCCTCGTGGAAGGAAGTTAGGTTGTTGGAGCAGTGCCCTTGATGGGGATGCTGGAACCCTGATTCCTTTCTGTCACTCTCTTTGCTTCTGGCGACTGTGAAGTGAGCACCTTGCTTTGCCATGTGCTCCCTGCCGTGGTGTTTTGTCTCCCTACAGGTCCCAACTCAACGGAGCCAACCAGCTATGGGCCCAAACCTCGGAAATTATGAGCCAAAAGAAACCTTTCCTCCTGTTAAGTTGATTATCTCTGGTATTTTGTCACCGTGGCAGAGGCTAGCACTGTTGGCTTCTTAGCGAGAACCATTTTCTAAAGAGAGAAAGAAGTTGCTGGGAAGCTTTTCACATGTCCCCTGGGAAGAGTTATGGCGCTGTTGCCTGGCTCCGTGGAGAGCCATCCATCACCCGCAGGCACTGGGGAGCTTCGCGAACAACTGACTTCTGTGTACCCCTCAAGGAAACATCTTTTTACAAACAACAACAACAAGAACAAATTTCTTTGGAAGTTATTTTTCAGAGGAAAGTGAAGATGACTATGTGTGGTGGCACGCCCAGAGCATCTGGGGACAAGCAGAAAGCAATTACCCCGACCCCGTGGCCAGTGACCTGCACACCTGCTGTCCTGTCTACAGAGCAGATGACAAAGGCATACAGCCAGTGCCATCAAGCTGTGGTCCCCTGCCCATGGGCCCCAGACTTGCCTTGGGTGCTTAAAAAACAAAAATAAAGAAGGCAAGGAAGCAAAGCCCAGGTCCCAGTGCATGTCGAGAGTCAGAGGCGAGAGTCTACACTGGTTCCTCCGGGGTCTATTAACCCTGACATCGGAGAACCAGTGGCCTAGGAAGTCACTACCCTCTTCTAGCGCCAGATGGCCCTCCCTGGGAGTTAGATACAGACCCTCTTGGGTTAATGTCACCTGTGAGGACTTCCGTGAGGTCAGTCTCTGGGGCAGCAAGGCTGGTGCTGTCTACACCTTCACTTGGTTCCTTCACCAGGACAGCCCAGCTGGCTGAGCACCAAGAGCAGCTACCATGGGTACTCACATCTGAAGGAAATGACAAGCTGAAGGTTCCCAGCAGGCCTCACGATGAGAATATGCTTATCTGAGCCGGGCGTGGTGGCGCACGCTTGTAATCCCAGCATTTGGGAGGCTGAGACTGGAGGATCCGGGTTTGCAGCCAGCCTCAGCTACCTAGTGAGGCTCTCCACAACTTAGTGAGACCCCTTTTCAAAAATAGGGCTGGGGGTATAGCTTGGAGGTAGAACACCCCTGAGTTCAATCCCCAGTACCACACACACACACAAAAAAAGTATATGCTTATCTGGTGTGAGAAGAACTGAAAACAGGAAGCCTGCAGGTTTAGGCCTCTCAATTTATTTAGGAAGTAGAGTCTGTTAACGGATTTCTCAGATATTCCCAAGCCAGACAGGTTCCCTAAGCAAAACCAGCTTCCATTTTCATCTCAATTAGAAGACTCAGGGGAGTGGAGAGGAAGGACAGGGCTGGGAAAACTTAGGGATAGCTCCCACTCTGTAGTCAGCCAGCTGCACTCAGAAATACGTGGAGAAGCTGGGTGTGGGGGCCCATGCCTGTAATCCCAGTACTTGGGAGGCTGAGACAGGAGGATTGCAGGTTTGAGGCCAGCCTCAGCAACTTTCAAAACCGTCTTCAACTGAGTGAGGCCCTATTTCAAAATAAATAATAATAATGATAATAATAAAAAGAACTAGGGGGTGTAGTTCAGAGGTAGAAGGTGCCTGGGTTTGATCTACAGTATGATGATGAAGAAGAAGAAGCAGAAGAAGAAGCAGAAGAAGCAGAAGAAGAAGAAGAAGAAGAAGAAGAAGAAGAAGAAGAAGAAGAAGAAGAAGAAGAA